>JARHVA010001450.1:455000-480000 GCA_037957365.1 Torreya grandis
TTATTATCCGTTAACATTAAAAATCTAAAAAAAAAAAAAAATTATTATAATGTGTAATAAAAACTCCTAATTAGACTAAAATTATTTAGAAACACCAATCTTAATTGTAAAATATAAATTAAAAAAATATAATATTAAAATTAGATTTTATTTTATTTTTAGAAACATAAGGTTAACTTTGAGTTTGGAGAGATAAACTAGCTCAAAGATTATCTAAAAAATATAGAAAGTAACTTGAATAAATATTTTAAGGAGTTACTAAATAAAGATGTAGCCCCATGTAACTCATGTAGTTAAGTTATTTCTTAATTTATATTTAAATATATTTTTAATTTATAATATTTCTTAGGAGACCCATTTTACATCTAAATTTCCCCTAGTGGTCCACACAATTCCTAGGAGTTTGTGCTGGAATGTGGGTTTTGGAATAAGGTATGGAAAATCATCAAGGCATAATAAATATTATTATTTTATGATAGTGTATTAGTGTTGGCATTGGTAGACATGTGTTGAGGTCAACAAACCTCAATTTTTTAAAAATGAGGACCCTTGTTAAATTTTGCAAATTATGTTATAAATTGACATTCAAATTGATTAAAATTGCATTATTGAATATTATGTTTGCTTTAGCTTTCATGGTTTTCATCATGTTTACATTTGGCATGTCAACATTTAATTTTCATTTGACCTTATCTAATATTTCTAATTTTGATCTTTGTTTTCATGTTGTAGGTTTAATGGAGAATTATTAGAATGAACATTATTTAGGGTTTTGTGCTTTAATGTTAAATTAACCCTTTTTACTAAGCCTTTGGTATTTCAATTGATTGATTGAATCTATGTCTAACTAATGTTCAAAAACTTTGTTATAGTATGCTTTAGCTTAAGTTCATTTTGAAATAGATTCAAATTTACGTGGGATCCATGTTTACGTGGGAGCATTCTACATTTTAGACCTAGTTTAAACTTTAGAAAAAGTCCTAATTATATCTATCAATACAACTAAGACCTTAATCTAAATTTTTATACTAATTCCTTTATATCTTGAAACCTCACTTAGTCTATTTATTATTTGTGGGGATTAACTAAATGTGGGGGAACTTGATTATATTTTAAAAATTAATTTAAACTTTAGCCTAAGTCCTAATTGTATTTATTAATACAACTAAGACCTTAGTCTAGAAAATTTAATCCTAATTTTCTTTATACTCTTTGAGCCCTAACTTACTTTATTTTTATTTCCCACAAGAATGAATCAATGTAAAGATGTTAGGTGGTAGGATCTCAAATCTCAAAAGGGAGATCAATGATACATGGGCATCCACTTGGGTCAAATTGTCAAAGCTCTTGAGATAGAATGTATCATTGATAAGTGTCAAAATCATGGTGAACATGTATAAAGATATAATGGCATGGGGTAAAGTCAATAATTCAATGTCTATATAAGAATTTGAGAGTGATAAATGTCATTATCTCGATGACTTATCCCAAATTTAATTGTCTATATTTAGCTAAATATACAAAGAACAGAATCAAGTGGATCGATATTGATGGAGTGTATTGATCCATGCAAATAAGATCCAATAGTACAAGATGAAGGTAGAATTTTCAAAGGGCCCATAATAAACATGATAGTGACACTTGTGACAATAATAATGAATGGAATGGAAATAAACCAATAGAGTTCAATCTCCTAGATCTAGATCAATGATGTAAAGCAGGTCAAGAAGTCATTTTTATGGATGGAATGATAAGCTTCCATGTATCAAAAAGGCATTACGTGATGGAGTGTGTTTTCAATGAGCACAAAGAGTCGACAAAGCTACCAAGTGGCACATTATTAAACATATCAAATGAAGATCAACAACCCATGGATGAAGTCAAGGATAGTGGGACCCACAAAAGATCAATAGAGTGTGTTTAATCAAGCTATGAGAGAGCATGATATAGAAACATGAGTCTCAAAGGGAAAAAAGCCACATTTAAAAAATAAATGAATAGTTTGACATGGTGTTGCCATATAATTAAGACATGATAGATTAAAATTTCTTGTGGACCCATAGACATGAAAGGTATAAATACATTATTCAATCAAAATATAAGTCATGAAGCTCATATTTCAAACTAGTTATTACCATTAAAGCCATACATAAACCTTCAAAACATTCTTAAGAATATGGATTGCCCTAATTTTTCTCTAATTCCACTATATTAAGTCAAGAGAAGGAAGAATTATTCTTTACAACTGTATAATTCAATCAATATTATAACAATGGTGGCACATAAGCACGTTTTAAAGGAAAATGTCAAGCTATATTTGACAATAGATGTTGAAGGTCATGTTTTCAAGGACACCGAGTTCATTGATGCTACCTTGAACATAGGATATAGTAATTGGTTAAAATTATTCTAGAGAGTCGAGAACTAGCCAGCTATCACAAGGGAAAAAGAGAAGAATATCTCAACCAAAAGATTCTATGATGACATTATGGCAATCCAAATGGTCAGCCCATAATATGCAACTACAAAATATGAGGTACTCCATTACATGTATATCCTTTCTCCCATTTTCAAGGAAAATAAGATAGACAAGGGCATAATAGTTAATGAACATAATCACAAGAAATTGGTTTACATTTTTTCTATTGCATTTGAGTCTTAATATAAGTTACCTAAACCCTAAATAGACCTAACCACTTTCAATTCTTGGGCTAAAGAACACAACTTAATGGAGACCCTTTCCATGTGGTTAGATTTTAGGAACAAAGTCTTTTTAGACCTCAATAAGAATATTCCTATTAGCTAGCTTAGACCAAGGGTTAGAATGATAAGGACAATGTTGAACAAGTTATGTGGAAATACAACAATTACATATGTAGACCTAGAATGAGTGCCCATAGTTTAATTTATTATTGAAAAGGTAATTATCTCTCCCTTGGTTGAGATAATCAGTATCTCATTGAGTAGACAAATCTATGCAATTAGGCATAATAAGAAAACTTAGTTTTACATTATGTCTTACCTCCTAGATGCCCTATGTGCAACAATAAAGATTCCAAATTAGAGAGAATGGTCTCTAAATGCAACCTAGATAGTTTCATAATATTATTATAACTTACACATCTATAAATATAGGAATCACATTCAATTTATCTATGATTGTGTCTATCCAACCTTTACTAAAGCTATAACTAGTATCCCCTTGTCAATAATTAGTCCTCTAATAAAAAAATATATAGAGACAATAAGAGATATATGGTTGTATCTTGATTGTATAGCCGTCAAGATTAAGGTAACTCAAAATTATCCCCTCAAGGTACTTGTCTAAGTTCCTAATAAGTTGATTGAGTAAGAGGTATCCTATAAATTATTTTATGATGTTGATTATCTTTGTAAAACCAAGAGAAAGGGAATTATTCACATCTTCCCAATGACAATTGGCAAAAATACATTCAAACAATGGGATATTATAGAGGAAACATCAAAACATACGTTGCCTTTCATCCTACATATGGATGACCTTAGGTAATGGGACCTTATGGGAAGGTGAAAGAACATTTAAGGATCAGAGGCATTTTGTATGTGCCTTGTGAACATGAACCTAGTTCCTTTGATTTCATATACATTAAAGAATACACCTACTTTAAAGTGACCAAAATATTGAAGGAACATAACATAATACCTACCTCTAGATTATAATAAGATCATAATGTGGATGATATATGGTAGTTGGGACCTAGGCAATATCACTTGATTAGTGGTGGACCTTCTAGTCCTTCATTAGTTAGTACACAAGCATAGAAAAAAATAGAGCATAATCTTAAAGAAAAAAGGCTAGATGAAATATCTTATATCTCATTAGCTAATGAACTTCCCAAAGCAATAGAACAACAGGCACATCAAGAAGATGACACATAATGTCTATATATCCTCAAGAGTTTGTTGAGGATGTATTATAAATGATATCTATGACATACACAAACTTAGATGAATGAGAAAAGATAAGTGTTGAGGAAACTAAGGATGACAAAGGGAAATATTTGGATGAATTTCCTATTAACACTCCAAAAATGAAAGTTGAGCTGGCTATTATTCTAAAAGCAAAGAGACCAAGGTGATTATCACTACTCCTTTAAGTGAACTCAATATTTTCATTGAATAAAAAATGTTATATGGACCACAAATTTTATAATGGTTCTTATATGAACATAGGTTGGAGAGAATTCCTACTATGCATCATCCTTGGGATATGACGAAGGATATTAACATTCTTGTGCATCAAGAGCTTAATCCATAGATAGTTGATTTGCAAGAGGACGTGGAAATAATATTGGACACACCAAGTGATTCAATTGCTTCATAACAAATGGAGGTGCCTTTCCCACATTTGAACCGGTCTACAATTATAGTCAAGTTTGATCTAGAAATTGCTAGCTTGCAAAGAGTGATGGAGAAGAAGGTCATGAGAGGAGGTTAAGAAATCACATATCAAAAGGTAGAGCCCTTGACCAATTTCACTCAAGTATGAATATAGAAACCTGGGGAGGATCTTATTTTTGAATAAGATGACTTAGAACTATCCTGATTAAATATTAGATAATTACAAGTTACCATCAAGGGTTTAAAGCAACAAAAGAATAAATTAGAAGAGTAAATGAGTTTATCAGTGTCAAGAGGCATGGTCAAGAAATTTGAGACCATTATATATGATTTATTCAGCTCCTTGAAGGTTACAAGATCTAAGAAATATGTAGTGAATAATCAAAGTTCCATGGTTATAGGCCAAGTTGGCCAATGGTCAGCTTCAAGCAATAAGCTAAAGGAGCCAATAAATGTATTAACAGAAGATCAAATTCCTAGGTTTAAGATAGTTGGCTTAGCCCACTTGAACATGTCCATATAAATATTGATAGATAAGATCAAAGATTTGAAAAAATGGTCAAAAGAAATGGGAGATATTTCTAAAGTTCTCAAACAATTAAAAGACAAGATAATGGATATATTGGGGATCCTAATCAAGGATCCTTCTTAACTTAGTCCCATTGGCTTAATACTAGATGAGGAATTCAATCAAATAGCTATGTAGTTAATGCATGAGGTAAGGAATAAAATCCAAATAAAGATAGGTGTAGATAATAAAAGGATCATGGACATGATTTTATTAGTTGACAAGAAAATTAGTGATGCAAGGAGCATCAAAGAGGCATTAGATAGAGTAGATAAAGATATAAGAGCTTGGTAAATTAGGAAATGAACTCTTCATGGAGCCTATTATAAACCTCAAGCTAATTGATAATCAACACTATATAATGAAGATCATGTAGTAAAGGCAAAAGACTACAATAATAAGAGAGTCCCAAAGTCAAATTTATTGAATTAAGAATATTCTTTTATAACTAGACATATGCATTTTGAAAAGAGAATATTCTTATGTAAAAGAATGTGCAACTTTGTAAAAGTTCATTTATTATAAGTTAGTCCTTTATAAAGTGTCATTAATTCTAGAACATTGTTGAAGGACAATTATCCTTGGCACTTGTGTAATTGTCATTAGATATGACTGATTGACATACCTTCTTAATCTTGTATAAATAGGGTATTTTAATTTGTAAAAGGGAAGAGTTTTGAGAAAAACTTTGTGTAATTTTTGAGGAATTAATATAAGCAAGTAATTTTGTAAATATTGTCTGGTATTTGTTTATGTGTTTTCTATTATGGCTGCTCTCTCAATTATCTATTTGGATATTTAGGCTTGAATTATTTTTATGGATTCTAGACGTGTACATTCGAATGTAGAGATGTCAATTTTGCCTATTATATATTGATTGAAATATCTTAGATTTATTTTATTTTATTTTATTTATTTATATATGTGTTAATGTAATTTTCATATAGGTTAAAATGTTAAATTTAATCTAGTTCTTATTTTCAATGTTTTTACTATTCTCATATGTTTGCCTAATATATGATAGGATTTGAGATTTCACTATTTCATGTCATATATTGGTTTAGTATTTATCTTGATGAAATTTAATCTCTATCATAATATATGGATTGAAAATTAAAACACCTTTCTTTTTCCCTACCCTTCCTTTTTCTTTTATTTTTTAATCAACTCACCTTAGGTTAGCTTCTGTTATATATATTCATGCTAGTTTAGACTTTAAACCTAGTTTTTGATAACAATTCACTACAATTAGTTCATATCATGTTCATATTTAAAAAACAAGATATTATACCATAGTTTATCCCAAAAACCAAATAGTTACATTATAAATTTTGTGAAATGGTTCATTTGCTTTGTTTGCTATTCCACCAAGGATATCAAGAATATCACAACTTGTAACTCATGAAATGGATTCCTCAAATACAAAAATTATAAGTTTTTCTTAAACATTTTGGAGCCCTATGATACACATTTAGACATCAACATGTGATTTTTTGTTGGATCTATAAGGATAGACTTAGCTATAGATTTGAAAATTTGTAGTGTCTTTTCTAATTTTAGTGAATTTTATGCAAAAATCAGTGAATTATTTTCATATTTGTGTTGTTCATAGGTTAATTGTGTAAATATAATTGATATTCATGGTTTTAGACTATTCTTTAGGCTTTCTTAGCTAAAGATAGATATTTTTTGAAGATTTATGAGAAATTATTGCAAAGGTAGTTTAAGCTTTCTAAATCTATCATGTTTGAGCTTAGTAATAGCAATTTTTTTTAAATATTGATTGATTCTTTGAAAATTTAGGTTTATTTGAACTTAGAAGTCCATTTATATTCATCGGATTAGAAATATCTTTGAGTTAATTCAGTTAAAGATGGTTATTATTTGTAAAGCTTGTTATTAAATTTGCTCAACATGAAAATATGATCGTTATTCTTTGCAAAGATAAGGTTTACATGTCATATTTTAAAAATTATTCAAATTTTACAAGATAAAAATACCAAGAATAAAGACTAGGTCACATTTAGAGACAAGACTACCTCTTCTTTCATTAGAATTTCATAGAAAAATTAAAAACAGATAAAGGTAAGCAAAGGGTTTCTAAATCTCAGCCTACTTTAGCTATCTGTAGTGCTCCTATGTTCAATCCATATCAAGTTATGGCTTGGTTAGGTGGATATTACATCAATATGCCTAGTCAAGTACATGGTTTACCTAGAAATATTAAGAAATATTTGTCATCTTTCAGTCCTAATGGTGTTGTAACCATTGAAGAACATATTAAATCTTTTAAGGCTACTTTAAGACTTTTAAATGTGGGTTTTGAAGATGTTGCATTTAGATTATGTCCTTTTACATTTAAAAATGAAACATATGATTGGTTTCTCAACCCTCCTAAAAATTACATCACTAATTGGAATGATTTTAATAGTATTTTCATTGATCAATTTGGAAAAATAATCAATCCTTGTATCTTTTATCAATAATTCATCACTGTGAAAAAAGATTTGAGAGAAATCATTAGAGCCTTTAATGATAGATTCTAGAAGATGTTTAACAAAACCATATATCCCTATAGACCTGATGAGGCTTTGGATTTATAAATATATAAAGATGATTTAGATCCCATGACTTCTATTTTCTTTAAAAGGTCTATAAGAGTTATTAACACATTAGCCTTGGCCTATACTAAATCTATAACAATCAATGATCAAATACAACCTCAAGTTCAACTAGCATATACTATCCCCAATGTCAATACTAATATGCATATGTTAAATATCATTCCTAATGCTAATCAAAACATGTCTTCTTTAAATTAAACATTAATGTTTAATCAATTACCCTTGAGTCATGCTCATCCTGGTAAAATCTTAAGATTTCTAAATAACACTAAAAATGGATTTCATACACAAGATCAGAGAGATTTTTTCCCACAACTAGAAATATTACTCAAGATCATAACTCAAATTCACCTAAAAGTGAGAATGAATCTACACTCAAAATTGTTCAAAAATTGAGCACTAATTTTCTTTAGTTGTAAAAATAAGTAAGTAATACTCGGGAAACTTCTAGTATAAATTATTTTTATCTAAGGTTCAAAATATCTAAAAATAGGTTTCAAAATATTTAATAATAACAACAATAATATAAATGAGTCATCTATTAACAAGAAAAATCCTAAAATAAATATTTGTGTTGTATCTCTAATTGAATATTGTAGGGTTCATAAGACTTCAAATCATGGTGAATTGGACTACATTGAATTTTGTAATGATTTTGAATTATTTCAAGATGATTTAGATATATTTGAAGGTATACCTAACAAATATATTACTATAGGTACATCTAGTTCTTCAAAGTCATCTAGATCTATTGATACAACTCTCTTGGTGGAGATATTTGATTTTCCATTCCAAGATGAGAATGACCTTGAGGATACCCCAGAAGAGATTCATGATTTTCAGTAGTATCTAAATAAGACTTATCATTTGAGGAATAGAGAGTAGAATCAAAATTTGACTACTTCAACTCCACCAAATAACTTTGATAATTTTCTAGATCCCAATGTAGACAAAAATCTAAAAACTCCAAAGGGAATTACCTCTAAAAATAATGTTGATTCATCTAGTTATTCTAATAGAAGTGGATACAATATAGTTGAGGATATGAAAAATATTAAAGCTAATATCACTTTACATGAGTTAACTCAAATTAATGAGCATAGATACTTGTTGCTTGAATCTTTATCCGAAAATCCTAGTAAATCACCAAAGGTTACAAATTCTAATGTACTTATGTACATGAACAAAGTAGAATTTCCTCCTTTCTTACTAACGATTAGAGCTTTTGGTACAAACTTAAAAAAAAAATTATATTCAGGTGATTCTACCAATATCATGCCAAAAGGTATTTTTGAAAAACTTGGTTTAACTCCAATTAAGTCTGATAGAGTAGTTATTCAATTAGACAAATCAAGAGTTAAAGTAATTGGAGAATTGTTGAATGTTCATATGTAACTTGATATAGAATAATGGATACAATAATTTATAGACACTCAAGAAGTGGATATTCTAGATGCTTATGGGATGTTATTGAGCAGAGGTTAGACTAAGTATTTGAATGGATACATGTCTATTGACTACTATCATATGTGGCTTCCATAGAAGGGAGTTCTAATCAAATCAAGATATAGAGAAAGCCAAAGATGAAACACATGATCATATAGTATAATGCTACAAATTAAATGGTCAACATGGTTAGTTCTAAGTTAGGATTTTACACTCTTGACACTTCTAAGGTATGTGATTCTAAATATTCCCATTCCATATTGAGAATATGAAAATTATATTTTGATGGTGCTAGATTTATGTTTGGATCTGGAGTAGGAATTGTTAGAACCAACCCTATTGGGAAAGATTTTAATACTTATTATAGACTTATGTTTCCTTACACTAAAAATTTGGAAGACTATGAAGAACTAATTTTTGGATTACAATATTCCATTAAACACAAGGTGAAAGAACTACTAGTGATAGTGACTCTGAACTAGTGGTTAATCAATTTAAAAGTAAGTACCAATGCAAATTGCGATGCTAGGATAGATTACTTTGATGCTTTTAATATTGTCTTCTTTCCTAGAGAAGAGTAAAATCTTGTTGATGATATAACATTATTTGCATCAAATATTATGTCAAATGAAGACTCTAAACTAGAAAACATTACCATTGAGTTGGTTCCATGGCCCTAAATTATTGATAATGTCAACCATTTTCAATTCTTTAGTGATTATCAGTAGATCCTAGACTTCATGAATAACTCAAGAGTATTTGATTCTCACATCATATATTAGGTTAATGAAAATTATCTTGATAAAGACAAAGTTGATGACAAAGTGATGAAATTGAATGAAAATAAAATTATCAAAGGCATGATTGCCTTAGAAATACTTTTTGACATAGACAAACTCGTTAAAACTATCAATATTCCTAAAGTGAATGGGTAAGATTATAATGCTATTGATCTTGGAGTTCAATGTCAACCATAGCTAGTAAATACTGGTACAACCTACAAAAATGAATAATTTAGAAAGGATAAAGAGTTTGGATCAAGTACAAAGAAGTTATAACATGGTCCTATGAAGACTTAAATATATTTGATCAGAGAGTCATTACCCATACCATTCCACTAAAAGAGGCCTATAAACATTTTAGATAAAAATAAAGACCTATCAACCCTATTTTAGAACCATTGATCTATGAAGAGGTAAAGAAGCTATTAGATGCAAAAATAGTATTCCCCATTAGAATTTCTACCCAGGTAGCTAACTTAGTACCAATTAGAAATAAAAATGGATAAATTAGATTATGCATAAACCTTAGAAATTTTAATAAAGATTTTGAAAAGGATAATTATCATTTACCTTCCCTTGATCAAGTCATTCAAAATGTTAATTTTTATGCTATGATGTATTTTCTTGATGGTTTTTTAGGTTATAACCAAGTACATGTGAATAAAAAAGATAGAATGAAGACTACATTTATTGCTAACTGGGGTACTTTTACCTACAAAAGAATGCCTTTTGGGATAATAAATACAAGAGTAACATTTCAAAGAGATATGGACCATGCTTTTAAATATCTCATAGGTAAGTGCATTATCATATATATGGATGATGTAACTATGTTTTCTAAAAATAAGGAAGATCACATTATGCACTTACAATAGGTATTTAAACATTGTATGAGGTATGGAATTTCTCTCAATCCTAAGAAAAGTACTTTTTGTGTCATATAAGGGAAGTTACTAATACATTTTATAACCAAAGATGATATTTTTATAGACCTTCATTAAATTGATACCATATCTAAGATAGAACCCCCTAATATTAGAAAAGAATTGAAGTCTTTTTTTGGGAAAATCAATTTTGTGAGAAACTTCATTTCCAGTTTTACAGAGATTATGAAGCCACCCAATGACATGTTGAATAAGGATGCCAAATTAATATGGAATGAATAAGCAAGGAAAACCTTCAACAACATTAAATAATCAATAGTATAGGCACCGATGTTGATAAGTCTTGATTTCACAAAATATTTGTATCTCTATTCCTTTGTTTTTGATCATGTTATAATTGTTGTTTTAACTCATACGATAGGTAAGTGTGATCACTATTACATTTATGAGAACTAATATTAATAAAACTAAGTTAAAATATTATCTTATTGACAAAAAATCACTTTCATTAGGTAAGGAAGTTAAAAATTTTAGGCACTACATTCTTATAAATAAAATGCATGCAATATTACTAAACCCTACCACTAAACTTATGATTAGACAATGTGAATTGGGAGAAAGAAGAGGTAAATGGATGTATATTCTCCAAGAGTATGATCTTGAGATACAAACTACCAAGTTAGTAAGGTATCAAGGATTGAATTAATTAATTACTAATACTAATCCTAAATTAATTATCATTTAGGTGGACAAACAACATTTTCAGCCAAATGATTGGTATGATTCAATTATTCATCTTCTAATCACTGGTTCTTGTCTTATAGGATTGACTAGAGAATAAAGAAGATCTTTGAGGCTCAAGGAAACACATTTCCTGGTAAAAAATGGGGTGATATTTAGAGATAACTATAAAGGTATTTACCTAATGTGTGTTTCCAAAGAAGAAGTAGCTGGGATCTTGAGTACTTTTCATGAGAATCTTGGAAGTCGAAACCATTCTAAAAAAACAATAGGACACAAGATCTTGAGGGAATGGTAATATTATCCCAAAATATTAAAGGATGCTCACAAACATATTAGAGAGTGTCATCAGTGTTAAATATTCAATGCCAAGGAAATAAAAGTAATTATGCCATTAAATCTAGTAATAATTAAAAAACATTTTACTTAATGAGGATTGGAATTTGTAGGATTTAGTAACCACAATTCTTTAGATGGACATAAATATGTTCTTACTACTACTAATTACTACAAAATATGGATAGATTCAATGACAAATAAGTAATGTATAAATTAAGATGTGATGAATTTCTTTGAGGAAAACATTTGTAAAAATTTTGGGACACTAGTATATATATTTCATGATAATGGATTAGATTCTATATCTTTTGATATGACTGAGTGGGCTTATGACAACAACATAATCCTTAAGCTCACATAAGATTATTAACCTCAAGGTAATGGAGTCTTAGAATCAATAAATAATAAATTTATGAAAGGCACTAAAAATTTTGTAGCTAAAAAACCAAGGACATGGGAAAAATTACTAGAGTTTAGTAATATGGTGTATGTTATGTGTTTAGACATAACTAGAGTAAATCACGCATTGAAAGCATCATCATTTCTACTAATATATGGTCAAGAACCTATATTTCCCATTACAATCAAGATTCTAACCTACAAGTTCACGTAAGAGTATATGGATGAAGATCAAGAATTTTCAAATTCAAGGCTACTTGGCATCATAAAAATGGAAGCTACAAGGGAAGAATCATTTGCTAACTTCGATAGACATAAAACAACAATCAAGAGATGGTTTGAAAAACACTCAAATATTAAGGTTTTCAAGAAAGTATACCTAGTTATTCTTTGCGGAAAAGCCTCATAACCTAAAAGAAAGCATGGAAATTCACTCCCTTGTGGATTGGTCCCTATCATATTACTGAGACTTTGAGAGACAACACCTTCAAGCTCAAAGACTTGAAGGGAGTAATACACAATACCTCAATCACTAATTTGTTGTTTCACCATAAGTATTCATGGATTTATTTATAATATTAGTTAGGGTAAGTGTACCTAGTCCTAGAATAATTTATTTCTTGCTCTTTCTTTTTCATTGTTTGTATGTAGTGTTTGTATATATCTGTTTCCTTGTTATTTATTTTGTTTTTTGTTTGTTTATTTATTTTATCTACATTTTTCCTTGGTGTTAGTAAGTCTTTTTCAAGATAATTTACGTCTCCAATCCATCCTAATTTCTCAAGGAAATTCTGAAATAAAGAATGCAGGTATGAACCTTAGACATTGGTTGATTATAGATTCTGGAAATCAGAGCTTGATGTTATAGTTTTGAGAAATTGGTGAGGATTTATATCTAGGTTAATTATTCCTTAAAATATTAAATTTTTTTCTAATCTATTTTTTTTTCTAATAATAATTACATATGTTGAGTGAAAGTTTGAATCATAAGAGCAAAGTCATGTTATCACTTAAAGAATAATATTATTTGTGATGAAGTTTATAACAAAGGATGATTGTATGAATATCAAACATTTGAAAAAATCCTAAAACATAAATAATTATCATTCCCAACCATTACTTAAATTTAAATATACTTGAAAAATACAAAAAAAAAGGATTTATTGAAAATTTGAAAGATTTCTAAGAAAAGGTGATTATGGTAACCTCTACCAGGGCTATGGACATCTAGTTAGCAGTGGATCAAGGTCTTGAGTAGAGCCAAAGGTATCTCTATCAAGGCTATAAATGCCTAGCTTACAATAAATCAATGCCCAATCCTTATTCTAAAATCATGATGCTTAATGAAATTCTAAATATGTTATAAGTCAGTGTTAATGATTAAAGTCATGAAGTTTGAAAGTTTTTCTCAAAATCGCATGGTAATCAGTTCAAGAATCAAATCACAAACACAACATGACTAAGATTTTATGTTTAAGCCTAATTTTGGATGTATAAGACTTGTTTTAATCATGAATTAATCTTAATTATGGTACTTTCCATATGAAATAAGTAATCTATTTATTAGTTCAAACCAAGAATATTTGAGTTCTAACATTTTGCAATATTTCCCCCAGAAGTCACCATTTGTTGAGGTCAACATACCCCCATTTTTAAAACCTGAGAACCATTATTCAATTTTACAAATTATTTTATAATTTGACATTCAAATTGATCAAAATTGTATTATTGAATATTATGTTTACTTCAACTTTCATGTTTTTCATCATGTTTACATTTGGCATGTCAACATTTAATTTTCATTTGACTTTATCTAATATTGTTAATGTTGATCTTTTTTTACATGTTGAAGGTTTAATGGAGTGTCATTAGAATGAACATTATTTAGGGTTTTGTGATTTAATGTTAACTTAACCCTTTTTGACTAAGCCTTTGGTCTTTTAGTTGATTAATTGAAACTATGTCTAACTAATCTTAAAAATCTTTAGTTTAATATGTTTTATACTAAGTTAATTTTAAAATAGATTCAAATTTACATAGGATCCATGTTTACAAGGGAACATTTTACATTTTAGACCAAGTTTAAACTTTATCCAAAGTCCTAATTGTATTTATTAATACAACTAAGACCTTAGTATAAAATTTTATGCTAAGTCCTTTATATCTCAAAACCTCAGTTAGTCTATTTCATTGTTCGTGGGGACTAAATAAATGTGGGGGCACTTTATTGTGTTTTTAAACTTAATCCTAAGTCCTAATTTTATTTATTAATACAAGTAAGACCTTAGTATAAAAAATTTAATCTTAAGTTTCTTTAAATTCCCCAAGCCCTAACTTAGTTTATTTTCATTTCCCAAAGGAATGAATCAACTTGAAGATGCTAGGTGGTAGGATATTGGAGATCAAAATGGATATTGATGATATATGGATGTCTACTTAGGTTAAATTATTAAATATATTGAGATGGAATGTGATAATTCCAAGTGTTTTAATTGTGGTGAACAAGTACAAAGATCTAATGATTCAGGGCAAAGTCAATAAGTCAATGTCTAGAGACGAATCTGAGAGTGACAAATGTCATGATCTTGGCAACTTATCCCAAAATAAATGGCCTATGTTTAAATGGATGTAAAAATAAAATAATCAAGTGAATCAAGATTTATGGAGCACATTTATCTATGTAAAGAAGATCCAATGGTGTAAGATGAAGTTAGACTTTTTAAAGGGCCCAAAAAAATGCAGTCGTGATGCATGTCATAACTATGATGAATGGAATGGAAATCTACCAATGGAATTAAATATCTTAGATATAGATCAATGGTGTATAATATGTCAATAAGGTAATGTCTCAGATGGAATGAGAAACCATCATGTGGTACAAAGTCATTAAGTGATGGAGTGGGTTTACAATGATCATAGAGAGTTTGTAGAGCTACCAAGTGGTGTGTCCCATAGATGAATCCAAGGAAAGAAATCCCCATAAAAGATCAATGTAGTGTCTTTAATCAAGTTAAAAGAGAGGGAAATATGGTGACACATGTCTTAAAAGGAAAAATGATCACATTTATAAAATAAATGAATATTTTGACATCGTAGTTCCACATAAGAAAGACAAGTTAGATTACAAGATATTGTGGACATGTAGACACAAAAGGTTTAAATACATGATCCAATAATAATATAAGTCACTAAGATCATAGTTCAAACTAGTTTCTGCCATTAAATCCCTACATAAACCTTTATAAAAGACCTAAACATACATATTTCCCTAATTTGTCTCTAATTCCACTATATTGAGATGAGAGAATGTAAAATTATTATATACAACTTTATAATTTGATCAAGATTATAATAATGGTGGCACATAATCATGTTTTAAATTAAGATGTTGAGCTTTACTTGACAAAATATTTTGAAGGTCATGTTTCCAAGGACACTGAGTTCATTATTGTTGCCTTGAACATAGGAGACAGTAATTGGTCAAAATTGTTCTAGAGAATTGAGAACTAGTCAACTATCAAAAGGGAAGAAGAGAAAAATATCTAAACTAAAAGGTTCTATGACAAAATTATGGTAATATAGATGGATACCCTACATTATGCATCTATAAAATATAAGGTACTCCATTGCATCAATATCCTTGCTCCCATGTTCAAGGAAATTAAGATAGACAAGGGCGTGATAGTTAATGAACACAACCATAAGAAAGTGGATTACATTTTTGTGATTGTATTTGAGTCGTATTATAAGTTGACCAAACCCCAAATTGACCTAGGCTCTATTAATTCTTGGGCTAAATAACATAATTTGATGGACACCCTTGCCATGTGGTTAGATTTTGAGAACCAAGTCTTTTTAGACCTCAATAAGAGCATTATTATTAGCAAGTTTAGACTAGGAGTTAGAATGATAAAGCCAATGTTGAAAAAGTTACGTGGAAATGCAACCACTACATATGTATACCTAGTATGGTTGCCCATGGTATACTTTATTGTTGAAAAGGTAATTGTCTCTCATTTAAGTGAGATAATCAGTATCTCATTGAGTAGACAAATCTATGCAATTAGGCATAAGAATAAAATTAATTCTTACATAATGTCTTACCTCCTAAATGCCTTATGTATAATAATAAAGATTATAAATTAGAGGGAGTGGTCTCCAAATGGAACATAGATGGTTTCCTAGTATTATTCTAAGTTGCACATCTACAAATATAGGGATCACATTCAAACTATCTATGATTATGTCTATCCAACCTTGAATAAAGTTATAACCAATATCCCCATGTCAATAATTACTCTTATAATCAAGAAATATATAGAGGCAATATGAGATATATGGTTATATCTAGACTATACAGTCATCAAGATTGAGGAAACTCAAAATTGTCCCCTCAAGATACCTATCCATTTTCTTGATAATTTGGATAAACAAGAGGTAGCCTACCAATTATTCTATGGTGTTGATGGTCTTTGTAAAACCAAGAGAAAGGGAGTTCCTCACAGCTTTCCATTGACAATTGGTAAGAGTACATTCAAATAGTGGGATAGTATAGTGGAAGCATCAAAACATAGGTTTTCCTTCAACATACAGATGGTTGACCTTAGTCAATGGGACCCTTACAGGATGGTGAAATAAAATTTAAGGATCAAATGCATTTTTAATGTGCCTTATCAACATGAACCTAGTGCCTTTGATTTCATATACATTAAATCACCCACATACTTTGAAGTGACCAAAGTATTGAAGGAATATAACATAAAAAATGAATCTAGATTATAAAGACATAATAAAGTGAATGATAGATGGTATTTGGAACCCAATAAATATCACTTGATCAGTGGTGGACCTTCTAGGCCTCCATTAGTCAGTACACAAGTTGAGAAAAAATTAGAGCATAAGCTTGAATAGAAAGGACTAGATGAAATAGATTTTAGCTCATCAGCTCATGATCTTCCCAAAGTATTAGAATAAGAGGAAAATCAAGAAGACATACAAATGATAGCTATTTATCTTTAAGAGTCTATTTATGATGTATTAAAAATGATATCTATGACATACATAGATTTAGATGAATAAGAAATGATAAGTGTTGAGGAAACTAAGGATGACAAAGGGAAATCTTTGGACTTACTTCTTATTTAAAATCCAAAAAGAAAAGTTGAGATGGCTATTATTAAAAAATTAAAGAGACCCAAGTGTTGACCATTTTTTGCCCAACAGGCCAAAAATCAGTCCCCCTTCTTTTTATGATGTTCTGAGCTAGTACTTTTGATTTTGCATGAATCTTACAATTTCTACAGACTCTACAGATTTTATATAGACTCTATAGGTCCATTTCTATGGACTCTATAGAGCTTGGATTTCTACAGACTCAACAGTGAAACTTCTTCAGACTCTTGTCTAGAAATTCATAAGGAAGGTTAGCATTTTTGAACCATTGAACCGGTTCAATGCCTTGGTTCAATGCCTAAGTTCATCAACTCAGTTCAAAGGCTTGGTTTAATTCAGTTGGTTCAATTCTTCAACAAAGTTCAATGGCAGAGTTTAATGCTTTGGTTCAAATTTTAAGTTCATCGCTTGAGTTCAACGCTTTGGTTCAAAGCTCAAGTTCATCGGCCTTGGTTCATCATTCGAGTTCAATTGTTTTAGTTCAATCAAAAAAGTTCATCACTTGGTTCAATCGAAGGGTTCAATGTTTAGTTCAATGAGCTCAATTCAACACTTAGTTCAAAGCCTCAGTTCAACAAATGCTTGAACCATTAAACTAGTTTAATGGATTGGTTCAACAGTTGGTTCAAAGGAGTGGTTTAATGGGAAAATTTCAAAGGAATGGTGCATAGTATTGAACCATTGAACCGTTGAACCATTTTTGGTTCAATCAGTCAGTTTAATGGCTTGGTTAAAGGGAGCACCCTAAAATTGGGAGATAAGTACCCTTACAGAGGGTAGTTCTAGGTTCAAGAACCCTTGCAGAGGGCAGGGAGCACTTCAAAGTGGCCAAAAAGAAATGGTAAGATCTTTAAAATTTTTGTTAAGGTAAGGAAACAAATTATCTCAAACATTTGTCTAAAGGAATTCCTTTGGACAAAAAGTCTGAAGAAATTCAGGGAAGTTGCAGCTAAAGAACCTGAAGGAATAACAAAGACTAGGGTAATTCTTGTAGACTTTTTGTCTATGGGAAAATTATCTGTGGAAAAAGTATGTGGGAATAAATTTGCAAAAAAAGCCTATAGAAAAGGCCCGAAGGAATTTGCCAAGGACGGTGATGTCCCGAAAGCCATCAAATTTAAGAAGATAGACTAGCCATTAGTTTTCAAATAATGACAAGCCTAAGAATGTCAAATTTTACACTAGGAAAGCTAGAGCATAGAAGGTTCCAAGTGGCAACTACAAAAGACTTTGACATGTTTTTTAGGTGTAGTATAATGTGCCATGTGTCCCCTACAAGGCTCGATAGAAGCTGACAAGTGTCAACCTCTGCAGTCTCTCTCTTTTATCCCATGAGAAATATGGTGGGCCCTAGATGAATTTCTAAATAAGGTGGAAGTTTACACATGTCCTCTTCCATAGGAGCTTTAAAGGGTGCTTAAAGCTTCCACGAGTCAAGTGGATGCTGCCATGTGTCCTGCTCATTTCATAGTGAAATGCGCCACGTGTCACTTCTTTAAAAATCAGCAAAAAGTGGCCAAGGTAAGTAGAGAGATCCCAAGAAAGTAGAAACCCACTAGAATAAGACAAAAATAGAGAGACCAAGAAGAAGACAAAGCATAGGAGCAGATAAAGCATCTAAGTGGTGAAGAAGGTGTCAACTCAAGGAGTTACTCTAGCAGGTGATACAGTGTATGCAAATTGATCATTGGGAGGTGTAAATAGCTAGAAATTGGACCCATATTCTTCATTTTACATTAATGAGTAGACAAGTTGCATAATCACCTTGAAGGAGTGGTCTTGTAAGCAGACAATTGGCACAGCCCATAATTTCTCATATGATGTTTAAGCAGCTTTGTCTTCCCAATGATCAGAATGCACATGGGTCATTTGCAAAAAGGGTGACAAAGGTCCTCTTCTCTTCCTATATATATTTTAAATCTTCTCATTTTATGAGGATCCACTCTCTTAACCTTAAGTCAAAACTCTGCCTAGAAATCTCGTAGGGCTTGTAAGGCAGAGCTCTGCCAGATTTTACCTTAAATCAGGACTTAGCATGTTTACCTCTATCTAGAATTGCACTTTAAAGTATATATATGTGTTATTATTTTGTCTTAATTCATTGTCTTCATGCTTCTCATAGATCAATTACAACATGTCTAGTGCATTGTGAAGTCTCTTTTCTACAGGTTTGCTAGAAGTGTTCCTAGGGGAATGTAGGTGCATGTGAATAGGCTACCATAAGTGTGTCTAAGGATGCCTTTGGTAGTTTCTTCCTCCCTATATTTTCATAGACCCCTAGCTGACTATTATAGAAGAGCTTCCCACTTTAGATGATGTGTATAAGTGCTTCTTTTTTGGTGAAAATTTTATATTTAGGCTAGGTGGATCAACTTTTCTAGTGTATCACCTTTTCATTTTTAGGCTTAGGTTCTATTTTTAGCATCTCTCTCCCCCTTTTCTCCCCCCATTTTTTCATTTTATTTGTTAGTAGTAGGAGAAACTAGGGCCTAAAGGATACATTAGAGGGAGCTAGCCCTTATCTAGAAACTCTCCCCTCCAGCTTCGTCGGTCCCATAGGTGAGAGGGGAGTTTCCATTATTGCGTCAGTAGTTTTTGGCACGCCTGGTGGGACCCAATAGGATAGGTTTTATCCAAAGAGTTGAAGAATTTTTGGTGTGTTCTTCAACCAACCAGCCTTTGGAGGCTTTTGCACCAACACCAATGGCAACTTTGAGTTGAATCAGCTGGCTAAGTAGTCTTGGTGCCATCAAAAAATCACATTTTTGTATAACTTTGGTGGAGCTCAGGTTATTATGGAACCACCTCAAACTCTAGCATTACTTCCTTCATTGTTGAAGGGTAACTAGGGGAGTTATTTGAGGTGATTCTATGAATATCATAAGCTTGATCAAAACATATGAAGAATTACAAGGTACATGGTCCTAAGCAATGGATTATACATGCCAAAATGTGCCTCCACTTGAAACAGCTTCTCTTATGCATCAACAAACCTTTCCTAGTCTTCCTTAACTTCCCCAAGTCACTAATATAGATGGCACACTCTTAACCTAGAAGGAAATAGTGGAATCATGGGGCAGGAAAGAAGAGAAACAAGGTTTTACTCCAAACCTTAAAGAAGATAAAGCTACTCCTACTCATGATTCCTATGACCTCCAAGAAAGGCTCTTCCAAGGGGATATGGCCAGGGGAATTGCAGAGTTGGAATCTAGAGAGAGATTCCTCAACAAACATGTGATGGATGGTTCAAACCTAATGGCACATTATATGTCTAAACATACCCCATATACACACTTCCAAGAGAGCTATCAGGCCACACCTGATATAGATGAAGTGTTGAACAAGTGGAAGGAGGAGAATCATTCAATTTTAGCCCAAGGATTGCCTCCTCTTCCACATGGTTTTTCCACTTCACCCCTTCTCAAGGAGGAACCTATTTTGTAGAAGGTGAGTGAGGAGTAAAAGATCCAATTTGCAGCTCTTTAGGAGGCTATCATGAGTGACAATGAAAAATAAATCATCATCAATGCTCCTTGTGAAGACCTCATCAAAAATGGAGAGAGCACAAGGCACACATACATGTGAATGTTCTAGTAGTATGAGGAGGAACTTAAGCATGGTGATATTTCTTCCCCTTTGTTTGATGAACTTCCTTGTTGTTTCAATGAGGAGGACTACTATGTCGAGGAGCCTGAGTTGGAGGAGGATCAAGAGAATATCTTTGAACATCTAGAGATCCTGATCTTTAAGGAGGAAAAGGAGAGGCATGTCTTCCATGAGGAAAGCCTTGAAGAAGAGAGCTTTAAATAGAGGGGTGATGTTCTATGGGATGAGAAATCAGTTTGTGATTCCATTTTAGACATCACAACTATCACCCTTATTCAAGAAAGCTAAGAGGGAGCAGAGGAAGAGTTTGATATGATCTTCAACAAAGTAGAAGGAAATGGGTCAAACCATGATGCATTGTAGAGGGCCTGTGCAGATTAAAGGGCTTATGGTGATGAGCTAGCAGCCACATATTTCTTGTTGAAATGCACCGGCATGAAGGACCAGCATTCAACAAGGTTTTAAGAACAAATAAAGTATGTATATGTTGGAAGCATGTTCTAATCTAATCCACTCAGATACTGGCCAATCCAGGTGACAAGCAAGAGGAGCAGGTCACCAAATCTTCTTTTCATTTAGCCACTTATCTGGCACCATAAGTCTTCTTGCCTAGGAAGAGACTTAAATTTTTTTTGCTTTGATCCAAGAGGGAGTTATATTTACCTAGTTAGTTTTATATAGTAGTATGCTTTCAATTTCTTTCCTGCTTTCCCTAATTACAGTTTACACAAGTAGTGTTTTTAGCCTTGTGTGAGCTTTCCCTTATGTCTAGGGTAAAGAGCTTCATGTTTTGATTCTTGGATCTTTGGGGTTGTGGTTGATCTTTCTTCAAAGTTACATTCTGACTCTATACCCAATGGATTACAAGGCAACTAGTCTCTAAGCATAGTAGGCATGCTTCCCCTGGGAATCACCAATTTGTTGACCATTTTTTGCCCAAAAGGCCAAAAATCAGTCCCCTTTCTTTTTATGCTATTCTAAGATAGTACTTTTGATTTTACACGAGTCTTACAATTTGTATAGACTCTAAAAATTTTATACATACTCTGTAGGTCCATTTCTACAAACTCTGCAGAGCTTGGATTTCTACGAACTCAGCAATGAAACTTCTTTGGACTCTTGTCTATAAATTCAAAAGGAAGGTTAGAATTTTTGAACCATTAAACCAGTTTAATGCCTTGGTTCAACAACTAAGTTCATCAGCTCAATTCAAAGGCTTATTTTAATTCAGTTGGTCCAATGCTTTGGGAAAGTTCAACATTTCAGTTCAATGGTAGAGTATAATGCTTTGGTTCAAATTTTAAGTTCATCACTCGAGTTCAATGCTTTGGTTTAGAGCTCAAGTTCATTGTCCTTAGTTCATCATCTAAGTTCAATAGTTTCAGTTCAATTGGAAAAGCTCATCTCTTGGTTCAATCGAAGGGTTCAATGTTCAGTTTAATGAGCTCATTTGAATGCTCGGTTCAAAGCCTTGATTCAACAAACACTTGAACCATTGAACTAGTTCAATGGATTGGTTCAACGGTTGGTTCAAAGGAGTGGTTTAATGGGAAAAGTTCAAAGGCTTGGTTCAACAAAGGAATGGCATGCAGTGTTAAACTATTGAACCATTTTTGGTTTAATCAATCAGTTTAATGGCTTGATTCAAGGGAGCACCCTAAAGCTGGGAGACAAGTGCCTTTACTGAGGGCAGTTCTAGTTCAAGAACCCTTGGAGAGGGCAGGGAGCACTTTAAAGAGGCCATAAAGAAATGGTAAGATCTTTAAAAAAAATTTTAAGGCAAGGAAATGAATTCTCTCAGACTTTTGTCTAAGGAATTCCTTCAAACAAAAAGTCCAAAGAAATTTAGGGAAGCTGCAGCCAAAGAACCTGAAGCAATAACAAAGACTAAGGAAATTTTCACAGACTTTTTGTCCATGGGAAAATTATCCATGAAAAAAGTCCACAAGAAGAAATCTATAAAAAATCCTAAAAAAAAGGCCTGAAGGAATTTGCCAAGGATGGTGACGTCCCACAAGCAATCAAATTTAAGAAGATAGACTACCCATTGGTTTTCAAACTGTGACGGGCCTAAGAACATCAAATTTTACACCAAGAAAGCAAGAGCATGGAAGGCACCAAGTGGCAACCACAAAATACTTTGACATGTTTTTTTAGGAGTAGCAGAACATGCCACGTGTCCCCTATAAGGCTCAATAGAAGCTAACAAGTGTCAGCCTCCATGATCTCTCTCTTTTGTCTCATGAGAACTACGGTGGGCCTCGGATGAATTGATAAAGAGGGTGGAAGCTGACACATTTCCTCTTCCATAGGACCTTCAAAGGGTGCCTAAATCTTCCATGAGTTAAGTGGATGTTGCCATGTGTCCTACTCATTTCATAGCAGAATGTGCCACATGTCACTTATTTGAAAATTATTAGAAAGTGGCCAATGCAAGTAGAGAGAGCCTAGGAAAGTAGAAACCTACTAGAAGAAGCTAGAAAGAGAGAGACCAAGAAGAAGACAAAGCGTAGGAGCGGATAAAGCATCCAAGTGGTAAAGAAGGTGTCAACTAAGGGAGTTACTCTAGCAGGTGATACAGTGTATGCAAATTGATCATTGGGAGGTGAAAATGGCTAGCAACTGAACCCATTTTATTCATTTTTCATTAATGAGTAGATAAGCTAAGTAATCACCTTGAAGGATTGGTCTTGTAAGTAGACAATCGATGGAGCCCATAATTTCTCATATGATGTTTAAGCAACTTGCTCTTCCCAATGATCAGAATGCACATTGGTCATTTGCAAAAAGGGAACCAAAGGGCCTCTTCTCTTCCTCTATATATTTTAAAGCTTTTCATTTGATGAGGATCCATTGTCTTAGCCTTAAGGCAAAACTCTACCCAAAAATCTCTCAGGGCTTGTAAGGCAGAGCTCTACAAGATTTTACCTTGAATCAGGACTTAGCATTTTTACCTCTATCTGGACTTACACTTTAAAGTATATGTCTATGTTATTTTTTTGTCTTGAGTCATTATCTTTCATGATTCTCACAGATTGATTACAACATGTCTAGTGCATTATGAAGTCTCTTTTCTACAGGTCTGCCAGAAGTGTTCCTAGGGGAATGTAGGTGCCTATGAATAGGCTACCATAAGTGTGTCTAAGGATGCCTCTGGTAGCTTCTTCCTCCCTATATTTTCACAGACCCCTAGCTGACTATTTCAAAAGAGCTTCCCACTTTAGATGAAGTGTATGGGTGGTTCTTTTTTGGTGAAAAGTGTATATTCGGGCTAGGTGGGTCAACTTTTCTAGTGTATCACCTTTTCATATTTAGGCTTTAGTTCTATTTTCAGCATCTCTCTCCCCCTTTTCATCCCCCCTTTTTTCATTTTATTTGTTAGCAGTAGGATAAACCAGGGCCTAAAGGATACATCAGACGGAGCTAGCCCTTATCTAGAGACTCTCCCCTCCAGCTTTGTCGGTCCCACATGCAAGAGGGGAGCTTCCATTATTGCATGTGGAAGGGTGGGAGCTGGGCCTCCTACCCCTGGTGCAATCCATTGTGTCAACACTAAGGTGAATATCAATACTCCTTTAAGTGAAGTCAATCTATTCAGTGAAGAGAACTTGGTATATGGACCTCAAATTATAAAATGGTTTTTGTATGAAACTAGATTAGAGAGAATGCCTACTATGCATCATCTTTGGGCTATGATGAAGGATCTTAACATTCATGTGCATTAAGATATTAATCATTGCACATTTTATTTTAAATAGGAGAAATAAATAAGATTGGACACAAAAAGTGATTTAATAACTCTATCACAAATAAAGGTCCCTATCCCACTTGTGACCCAATCTATAGTTGGAATCAAGTTTGATCTAGAAACTTATAGCTTGTAAAGAGTGACAAATAATAAGTTCTTGATAGGAGGTGAAGAAATCACATATCAAAAGGTATATATCTTGACCAATATGACTCAAATATGAAGACAAAGACCTAGGGAGGATCTTATTTCTAAATAAGATGTCTTGGAGCTAGCCCAAGCACACATAGAATAATTGCAAGCTACCATCA
>JARHVA010001450.1:1090000-1190000 GCA_037957365.1 Torreya grandis
GTTATGGATTGTTGTTAAGTATGGATTAGTCTAAAACTCTTAATGGATGTCTTTTTATAGACTTATCTCATATCTGGTTATCATGGAGAGGCATCGTGATTCATATTTGGATGGACAAGGAGCCAAGGACAAAATATCCCATTACAGAATATAATGTTAAAAATGAATAGTTAAAATATGAATATCCTAACCTTCGTATTTAGACTTTCACTATGCAAAATAAAGAATAAGAATTAGAGTCTAAAGGTTTTAATCAGATATAGATTTAACATTTTAACAGTGCCAGATCCAAACAAGGATTAGGCATAAGAGTCAAAGTGATTGATCCATAAGGAAATAAACTCTTAAAATCATATAGGTTGTAATTCACTTGCACCAATAATAGGGATGAATATGAAGATTTAATTCTAAGATTGTAGTTTGCACTAAAGAACAATGTGAAATAGGTGTTAGTATTTGGTGATTCAGAGATGGTGATCAACTAAGTCAAAAATGAATATTAGTGCAATTTATCTTATTTGAATAAGTATAAACATAGAGCATGGGACCTAATTGAGAACTTTGAAGCTTTCAACATAAAGGTAATTCATAGAGATAAGAATCAAGATGTGGATTCACTAGTTGCTAATATAGCTAATCTAGAGCCTCTCTAAGAATCTAAGGTAAAAATATTTTCTATTTAATTAGTTCTTTATCCTTCTGTGCCTGGTAATGTGGAAAATTTTCAAGTCTTTAATGGTGACCAATATATTATTTACTTTCTAACTAATTTAAGGGAGTTCAAGTCCCAAATCATCAATGATAAGGAAGTTAATAATCTTTGTCAAGAGGAATTAGACAAGGAAGGTATGTTCCAACTCAAAGAGAATCATATTCTAAATGGGTTGGTCTCTTTAGAAAGACCATTTGACATATATCCTTAATCTTAGTAGCTTAGGTAGCCTAAGGTCAATGATTCTAACTTCAAAATTGAATATATAAGAGATGATCATAGCCAATGTTATGTTAACACTAGCCTCAGTTTCACCCCAAAAGAGAGATAATGAGTGATGGATTTAATCACATGATATAGAGATGTCATTGCCTAGACTAATGAATATTTGAAGGTTTATGACCCTAAAATCATTACCCATATGATTCCTATAAAACTAGAACATTATCCATTTAGATGAAGGCAAAGACTAGTCAATCCTATTTTATAGATTCTCATTTAAAAAGAAGTGGAGAAGTTACTAAGTGTAAGAGTGGTCTTCCCAATCAAAATTTCTACTTGGGTGGCCAATTTAGTCCTATTCAAAAGAAAAATGATGATATCAAATTATGTGTGGATGTTAGTAACTTGAACAAGTCTTCTAAAAAGGAAAACTATCCCCTACCTTCTTCAGATGAAGTGATATAGAGATTAAGTGGTTCTAAAATGATGTCATTCCTAAATGGATTTTCAAGCTATAATCAGGTACTGGTACAATTTGGGGATAGGATGAAGACTACATTTACTATGAAGTGGGGTACTTTTGAGTATAAGAGGATGTCATTTGTCCTCATAAATGTAGGAGGTACCTTTCAATGTTCCATGGATCATACATTCAAAGGATTAATAGGAAAATGCATAATCATATACATGGATGATCTTAATATATTATCAAATAATAGGAATTACCACATAGGCCACCTCCATTTGATATTAAAGAGATGAAAAAAGTTTGGTATCTCACTAAAACTAAAAAAGAGTATATTTGGAATGATTGAAGGAAATATCTTAGGACATATCATCACCAAGGAAGGAATCACCATTGATCTAGATATAATTCAAGGAATTTTGAAGATTATACAACCAAATAGTAAAAATGATCTTAAATCATTATATGTGAGGATTATCTTCATAAGGAAGTTTATCTTAGGATTTGTAGAGATTGTTAGACCTCTAAATGTAATGCTCAAGTAGGATGCTAAACTAGAATGGATAGTTGAAGCCAAAAGGTCTTTCCAAGAAATTAAGATGCAATATCTCAAGCCCTACTACTAATTACTCTAGATTTCATGAATTTTTTCTAATTGTAATAATTTGATTCATAACATACACTGTTATTGTTATAACATACAATAAATATGAGATTGGGAATCTAATTGTGTTTATGATCAAAAATATGAAAGATGCAAAACTAACGTACTCCATGATTGATAAAAAAATATTCACTCTTGTCAAAGTAGTAAATAAGTTTCAACACTACATCTTGAGGAATAAGACCATTACCATTATGCCTGATCCTACTATCAAACTCACCTTATCATATAATGAATTAGAACAATGTTGAGGCAAGTGGATGGTAAAGTTGTAAGAGTTCAACATAGAAATAAAGATTGTGAAGATCATTTGAGGTCAAGGCATCATTCAACTCATGACTGAACGTGGCCCACATATTATTATTGAAGAGGTGTGTGAAGCTCAGGTATTTAAAGGAGAATGGCATACTAACATAATACAATACTTTCTTATAGCTACTTATTCCCCATAACTTATTAGAGAATGAAAGAGAGATCTATAGCTAAAATATTATCATTACATGATCAAGAAAGGGGTTCTCCACAAAAGAAGTTATGAAGGCATTTATCTTAGATGTGTGTTTATAAAGGAAGCTAAAGAGATTATAGAGAATTTGCATCAAAAAATAAGTAGTGGTCATCCTTCTAGGAATACTATAGCCCACAAGATATTAATAATGGGCTACTATTGGCCAATAGTTTTCAAATATGCTCATGCTCATGTGAGAACATGCCATGAATGCCAAACTCTAGCTAAGAGAGAAGTACATCTAGAAATGCCCTTGTAACCTATTTCTGAAGGAAGGCCATTCACCCAATTAGGTTTAGACTTCATTGGTGTCATTATCCAAAATTAATCATTAGGCCATAAGTTTATACTCACTACTATAAATTATTGCACTATATGGACTAAAGTTATAGACACAAAGAATTATAGAGCATAATATTTGATTTGATTTTTGCAAGAACACATCATCGCTAGATTTGAAACCTAGATTTATCTATTTTAAGACAATGGACCAACATTCATATCAGTAGAATTTACTAAGAGGGCACATGGAAATAAAATCACTATTAGGGCATCCTATAACTATTACCCCAAAGAAATCGATTGGCCAAATTGATGAATAAGAACTTGATATATGTAATTAATAAAATCAATTAGGGATAAGCATAGAAACTAGAATAATTTATTAAAGTGTGCCCTTTAGGTAGATAGAACTAGATACAATCTATCCTTCATAGCTTCACCCTAATTGTTGGTTTATGGATGCAGGGCAATATTCCCAATCATGTTGAAGCTACCAACTTATCAATTCATGTAGGACTACATTGAACCAAATGATTGAACATAGTGTTAATTCTTGGACACAATAGAAATGGAATATTTAAGGAATGAAGCCTTATATACATTGACTAAATACCAAGACAACATTTAGGATCTCAAATATAGTGCTTCCTTGGGATAAATCTCATGAAAATAAATGACAATATGACAAGTTTACCCCACTATCAATTGTACCATAAGATATTTTAGAGTTCCTAGGTAATAATTCATTTTGTCTAAGGTATTATCAAGGTAATGAACTCACATATCTATTCAATAGATAGTTTCTCAAGCATTTACTCATGGATATGTTTTTAGAAGGTACCATTGATTGATGAAAGGGCCTAATAGAACTAGGATTAAATTAGGTTTACTACTTTTTTAGAGTATATTTCCTATTTTCTTAGATTAGGTTTACTAATTTTATAGAGTAGATTTCCTATGTTCTTTAGGTTAGGTTTATTACTTTCATAGAGTATATTTCATAGTTTTTTAGGTTAGATTTACTACTTTCTTATATTATAGTTCAATGCCTTCTAGATTATTTATTTGTTACTTCTTATGATAGTTTGAATTGTGTTTTCTATGATGTAACCAGGATAAAATCCAAACCAACTAGGCTTATGTTTAAATAGACCTATGAAAAAGGGGAAATTTGAAAAAGAGTTGTAATATGGCACCTATTCACAAATTGATATATTTCTATGTTTTGATTATTCAAGATGAAGATAGGTAATCATGAACTATTCTATATTTTGTCATGATTGAATACTTTTGGCAGGTATGTGAAATTTACTCTCAAGATAATTCACATGAATTTATAAATTTTTATTATTTCATTAGATAAATCATGATTATTACATTAAATACATGTTATAGGTGATAATTTTTGGTATAGGTGTAACTGGTAGGGATGTTTTAGTAATGATTTATTTTATAACCATACTAGCTCATTGGGGTTCTAACTCTCCACTTTCCATAAAAGAAAAATAAAATAAGAAAAGAACCAATGAGTTAAAAAGAGTAATAAATCCAAAAGAATATATAAATAAAATCAAAAGTCTCACATGATTAAATAAGGTCAATGTACCATGCATCATGATTAATAAATTGAAGGAAAGGGAAGTAGGGAACCCAAGGTATCTCTATTGGGGCTATGGATGCTTAGAGAGTAGTAGAGTAATACCTGAGCTTCCCTTGTTTTAAATTATTTTTAATAGAAACTAGAATGAAACCTACATCTCCATCAAGGTTTTTGAAAATCATCACAACAAGGGTCCAATGAACTTCACATTTAACACACGTATATCCAAGGGTAAGAAGGCAAGTATGTTGTGCAAATCTACTTAGGAGTCTCTTTCATATTTTTGATTTTATATTTTTTTATGGGATGGTTCATGTTTTATTTGAGATTACTAACCAAAGTTCTAGGTGATTGAATACTTAGGAGTATTCCCCTTATAAGTTACCATTTTTTATACCCAACACCCTCTTTTTTCTTCTTGAAAAGATAGGGACCCACTTTTTTTCTTAGATTCTAGCCTTGCCATTGAGCCTTCCTTCTATATGTTTATAAAATTTATTGAAAAATTTGATTCTTGGTTTTCATAATTAGAAGAATTTGAAAATATATCATGGTATTTAATATTTTATGAGCTAACTCTATTAATACCTTTTGAGAGTTTGTTGATTCATGTAAGTTTTTGGACTTAGTTTATTAAAAAAAGTATTTCATTAGACCTTTTATTTGGGCATATTATTCAAACATTTTATCTGATAGGTGTGGTTTTTAGGGTTTCCATTTTAGGTATTTTATCTAAAAACTTATTCATCATTTGATTATTTCCACTTGTTCATTTGGTATCTTAAGCAGTGGGACTTTTTAGGTCTTCAAATCTTTTTCAGGTCTTCAAGGTTTTTGTGTCAAACATTTTGTCTAGAACAATTATCTTGAGGACATATATTTATTAGATATTTTAGGTATTTGTAATTTTTTTAGAAATTTTGTTCAATGGAATATTAGGTCTTTAGTATTACTACTTTAGACATTTTTTTTGATAGACCATTGCGATTTATGCATATCATTCAGACATTTTGTTTGGACATTTTTTCTTAGAGGAGTTAGGTTTTCAAGATTTTTATTTGGGTCTTTCATAAATATCACTCCCAACACAAAGATCAAATTCCTTATTCTCAAAATCTAAAATAATTTTTATACTTAGTCAAATAAATACAATATACTTCCTAATAGTATACTAAAGTTAGCTACCAATTAGAACTAACAAATTTTTAATTATGTAGAAAATACAAAAGAGGTGAATGTTAGGCATTTATATTACATGAACTCATAATCAATTATAAAATTATATATGTGATGTAAAAGCATTAAATCCTTCATTTCTCACAAAAAAACTTTCACTCCAAGTCTACTACTATCTTACATGACCAAAATCCCTAGCTACTACCTGTGAGTATACTACGTGAAGAACTAGCAACTAGTGGGAGCAAAACCTATTCATATAATATGTAGAGCATGTAAAGGAAACTATAATAAATCCAATTGTATACAAATAAAAATGTTATATTCATCCAAGCCATTTAGGGGATCAGTTATACCATCACCCTACTCAATTAAGGATTCAATAGAGTTTATGGATACAGTCATTGATGTCACCATATTCAATAATAGGTACACAAATTATTTAGAGTTATGGGAAATTTTTGACTCTATGGATATATTTTCATTGTATGAAAAAATATATTTTATTGAATGACTATTTATCAAATATTTTTTATCCCTAATAAGGCAAGGATTGTAATTTTTTACTACTAAGCCTGAGGTGATGCCATGCATTGACCTACTTCATGAATTATTCTTCATAGGGAAAGTCACAAAAGATGATTTTTTGCACCATATTAGTAATCCTACAATTGTTTCATGCATTACAAGAGCTAACTTCCAAAATTATTTGTCATTTATAGCATCAGATGCTTACTTTAATAAACATAGGCTAATATAGTGGAATCAAGAGAATATGATGGAAAAGGTGTTATCTTCATGGTTACTCCCTAGCTAAACCATCACATTCAAAGGGAAGAATCTTAAGGGAACTACTCCCATAAAAAAATTTAGGATGGGAGTTTGGATAGGTATGGAACTATTGAATAGACTTTATGACATGCTCAACATTCACTTTCTTAATTTGTATTGGGTACCATTATTACACATGATACTAACTAGTGATGCCACAATCACATTTCGAGAGATTATTAGTTTTAATTTGAGGGATCAAGTCATCTCCAAGGGTAAGTTGCCCACTCCTTTAAGCCATTTGTACATGATGTCATATTTGTTGTATGTTGTTATAAGGACTATTTACAAATTTATTGATGATCTGTGGAGCCCAACCACTGATTGTATTAAAAATAAAATTTGTGACCATTTTAAATTTACACATCTATGCTTACACAAATAATATTGTGAATATTATTGATGATGTTTATCCTCATGTCTGGTAGGCTATCCATGGTTCTTCAATGACCAAGATTGGATATATTATTGTGAAGACACTTTCTTCAAGAGGTGACTACTTCCTATATCTATATTTCATGGTTATTATGATTTCAAGAAATAGGGTTTATCCCCTATGCCTGCCAAACTATGTTCCTGATAAGTTGGCTAAGAAATAAATTGATTTATAATTGTGGTGGAGTGTAGAAGAAGATTTATGTAGGATGAAGAAAAGATCATTATTTGGCCACCACATAGTTATTTTCCAAATGGTATACATAATGAGAAAACACTTTGGAGAAATTGGCAGCAAGAAGAAAACTATCACTTCCCCACACTTCCACATAGGGATTGGGATCCCCATGGAGCCATTCAAAAGCATATTCAGGGCTTCAATATCCCTTATAACCATGTGCATTATCCTTATGAATTTTTATTCCTAAAATGCACATAACAATGAGGAAGTTTTATAGAGGGAAATAATTCTTGGATTGAAATAAGATCATTTGAAGATGATCCAACATGAGCCTACCATCTCTATGAGAGAATTTGATGGTAGAAACTCCATTTATGCATTGTGGACCCATTTATACTTCTACAAGGGCCATTTTATAGAATAGTCAAAGCACCAAGTAGGCCCCACATTAAAATTACTCCCTCTAAAGCTAAAGGTTGTGAATAAAGAACCTGGGGTAATTGAACTTGACCTCAAGGGAGAACAAGTATGAGACCCAATTAATTTAGAGTCTGATGAGGAAGAAAAATGATATGAAGAACCAAATACTAACATAGTACAAATGCTTATAGCTATTTCCTAAGCATAATATTCTAGATATGTAAGAATGAAAACATCTAAATCAGTAGATCTAGGCCAGCAAGGCTCCTCCATACAATGAAATAACACCATTATCTATACAAGGAATCCTCTAACTCTTATTGGTAGTCCCATTATTGAACAATCCCAAGGTTTTCCTATAATACCCTAATAATTATAGGTAGTAGAGGGGGAAGTAGTGGACTTGGAAGAAGAATAAGAAGAGGACTCTAATGAGGAAACAAAGATAGAGAAAGCTAAGGCCTTGAGCCTTGAAGATAAAAAAGGTAAGGAAATAGTTAAGGAAGATTCCCCAAGTACCTAGTCTATTGATACTATTTGTCTTCTATTTTTGTTCTTATGTTTGGTACTATTTCTATTTCCTTTGTGTTGAGAACCTCCAAGGTTTAATTTCCTACTTCCACCACTGATGATCTATTTCCCTCAACCTCATTCATATAGTTCCCCTTATTTAACCCAAAGGTTGAGAATGTTTTTTGTTCTAATATTACTTTTATCACCTCTATTTAATCCATTTACATCATGTCTACTTTCACCATTCCTTCTATCACTACCACTATTAGATCATTGAAAAAGAAGAAGGCATTTAGAAAGATATAGATAGCCATGGCCACCCCATATATTTGTATTCGATCCACTCAAATCACCCTTCCCATACCATCCACCACTCCATATAAATAGAACATAGTGACAATTTTAGGTAAAGGAAAGAAGGGCAAGAAAAAATAGTCATAATCTATCCACTCCCTTAGTTTGGAGGAGTGGATTGATCTTAAATAATTTATCCCTCCTTACCCAACATTATTGTTAATGCATATAAAAATAATCATGTCATTGAGGAGGCTAAGGAAAATGTTTTCTTAATAACCTCATATGAAATAAATGTTAATGAATTGACCCTCCCTCCCTAGGTTATGGATTTAAGGACTAAGACCTCACATATGCCTAGTTTCAAAATCATTAAGCTCCCTTATATCAGTAATTTGTTTGATAAAACTTATAATAGTATTCATAGGGTGAAGAAGAGGAAGATAAAATATGAAAAAGGCAATAAATTTATTCTTGAGGAGAGACAAGAGGTCTTCTCCCTCATTAGGAGATAAAATAGGTATTCAAGGGAAACCCCATATGTGGAAGACTTTAGATCTTTACCTGAGGCTCAAAGGATGCCATGGTCGCTATACATGAAGGTAAAAAAAATGACTAGAAAATAATTGGATAATGAGGTATAATAGTTGAAGGATCAAGACAAGATTGTCCATATACCAATAGGCACTAAGGTTAAGGTCCAAAAAGTAGCCTCTAGATTTTATAATTCATTGGAAGCTTTGGAATTTATGTGATATAAATTATCCCCATAAATCAATAAGACTAAATAATTCCTTAATTATTTGAACAATTATATTAATAAATTGAAGATGTTGATTGTATACAAAAGTAACAAGGCTTATAGTTAGTTAGACCTTATGACACCACTAGAAGCATCTAATGCCCTCAACATGGTATTCATAAGGATAAAAGAAACTCAATAATGGATGATAATTTTTTCGGCACTCCCCAATTATCAAGAGAATTAGGCTCTCATTATTCAAAATTTTAATGATCTAAAGTTATCCAAGGTCAAGGATGCTATAGGGAAATTGATTAGTAAGATCAATTTTGATCAACTCATATAGGAGGCCATTAATAAATTTAAGTAGGGTTTGTAGGGGATACCATTGGAGGGTATAAATTTTGAATTGAGGTTTGATAATAATAAGGTCACTGAAGTGGAAATATTCAAGAAAAAGTTCCTGATGACCAATGTAGAACATGTAAAACTCCTGGGTCAAGTCAGTAGGATACATAGACTGTCTCTACTCAAATTAGATATCATTTGATAGCAGCATGATACTTCTCATAAGTGTTATATAGAGATTGAAGAAAATAATAATCAAGCTCAAGTTTCTAATTTTAGTTCCATAACAACATCAATAGTCTCCACATTAATACCTTGGCCACTACACCAACCAAGGTCCATGAAGCTATATAGACAATGTAGCCTTGAAAGGCTAGGATTTTGTGCATGGACATTTTATAATGATGAATATATATATATATATATATATTCATCATTATATATATAGTTTTTTTTTAGTTCAAGCTATAATTGTAAATTTTCCATTTTTACTTATACATATGCACACATTGAAGGGTTTTTAATGAAAGCTAACTTAGACTAATTGACAATTGTAATTAAAATCTATATGGTTTTAATGATAGTTGGAAATTATGTTCTTACTATCACATGTAATGAATTTTTCATGAACTTGGAGGATGGGGTGATCCCTTCCCCAAGTCTATTTAAATAATTTTAATCCACATTTTGGATTTATCAAATAATTTTTCAATATACAGGAGAAAAAAATGAATTTATATTGTCCACTCATGTGTTTACATATTTTATTTCCACTATTTGTGTAATCAATTTTATTTCTTTGGTTGTATGAATTAATAATCCTTAGTGTACAAAAGTGTACATGGGTTAATGTTTCTCTTAATCGATGTACTAGTTTTATATGTGCAACAACTATTGAAGGATTGATAAAATATATTGATTAAATATATTTTATTTGGTTGATTATTAATTTTCATTGTGTAGAAATCTTTATTTTGATATAGTGTTTTTGTGAGTGTGAAATAGCTACCTTAGATACCTCACTAGCCCAAGCCATAATCTTCTGATTAAGAGTGTACAATAGCTATCCTAAATGGAGTGACATTTTATTGAGGCTTGTGAGTTCACATCAATATCCCCTTATATTTCTTAACTATGTCTGACTATGTGTGTGCAAGAGCTACCAACAACAAATACAGGTTTTGAGAGTACTTATCCACTCAAAAACCAATTAGAGAAGTGATTCTTAAAGACCACAAAGCCTTATTTTTTACCTTACCCTTCCCTTATTTTTTTAGCTTGTTTTAAGACCTATCTAATTTATATTATTAACCACTAATCTAACTCATATATATTTTACTTTCTTATAATCCACTCCTCCATTCACAAAACCTTGTTAACAACCTACATGCTTTGCTTAATATTCCATCACCTAGTTGTTAAGACTGTATACATGTAACTCATGACCTAGAGTGGAATTTATCTCCATTAATATCCTAAAACATTATAAGATACCTCATTGTCTATGGTGTGCATAAAAACCACATCAACATATTTCACTTCTTAGCCCAAGATTTGTGCTCATTAGTCAGAATGTCTTGAGTCCTTGACATTGATATTTTTTTTATCTTTGATCACTTGTATAATGTGTCTCATTCATGTTAACAATGTTAAGATCACCCATTTGGTGCCTCACATTCCTTATTTACATCTCATTATTCCTTTTATCTCCTTTTTGAGTATTGATTTTATCTTATCACATCTTTGATCACATTTTCCTACTTATACCTCTTGGTTTATAGTTTTTGAGTTGCATTGTAATACCTTAGATGGGACTAGGTTTTCATCACAAACATCCCTTAACATTTTCTCACCACACCATCTTATTATCATTATATTAATGTCATTAAGTGTTTTTGCTTTCTTACATCATATCTTAGAATAAACACTAAGTTTGATTTGTCCTCCTTTAGAGATTTTGAATATCATCTATCCATCATGCTCTTGTTTGATATTTATGGACTTCACTTATCTTACAAAGGAAATTTTACATTCTTACATGTTTTTGTTTATTTATGACTTGGCATGTTTGTCTTACATCTTGACTTATTTAGTTTTTAGTAATTTATGCATTATTAATGCTTTAATTGACATATTTGTCTTACATCTTGAATTAAATTTCATTTTCTATAATTTATGTTTCCTTCATGATTTATTTGACATGTTTATATTAAATATTAACATTCATCTCATTTTAGTCATTTATTTTTTCTTTGTGTCTTGATTTGACATGCTTATCTTATATGAGGCCACATTCATTTACTTACATATATTTATTAACTACATTGATATTTCACTTAAAATATTTTACATTTTTTTTACATGATTTAGTGTGTTATAAATTTATTTGTCATCATTTTTTTCATTTACATGCTTGGTATTTTGGTTCTATCCTAGCCTCAAATATCTTGACTTGAAAATTTTATAAGTAACTTAATCATTTTTTTAAGATTTATTCATTGCTACTTTGACCATCTTATTCACACATTGTTTGAACTTTTAGTCTTGTATTCCTAGGGTTTTTCAAATGTAGGGATTACTTACTCCACAATCATGACTATGATAATTTTATGAAATAATTCAATAGAAATTAAGTCAAGGTATGCATATGGTACTTTAAATTATTTTCATTTACTTTAAATATTTATATCCATACTTAATTTGAATTATCTTAGTTCTTTTGTTGTTATGTTCTTTCCCAAAACAACATCTCATGTTACACTACTATGATAGGTGATAAACTTCAGGTGTGGCATACGTAAACACATAATATTTGTAACCTTGATCATTTATCTTTTTTAGCAACATATAAAGTTTTAATATCTTTGAGTGCATGCCTTAAATGGTGCATTGTAAAAGGGGTGATTAAACCATTAATGCTTCACAATATTGTTTTTAAACTGTATCATTCCTACTATTTATCCAACTTATTTAGAGTGTCCATATATTTACCTCGTATTATGTCTCCCTAAAATCATAAAACACTAAAATATGGCTAAATATAAAATAATGAAACCTTAAATTATGGCTAAGTTTGAAATCCAATAAGATCCTCCAAAATCTAGAATTCATATTATAGCTCATAGAAGAATTCATATATATATATATATATATAAAACTTAAAGTATAATAAATTATATTTCCATGTTTAAATGTCAACTTATACTTAAATTTTAATTTTATATATATACTAAATAATTTAACACATTTCATGCCTTAATTCCATAAGAAATATTCATTCTTAATAGCCCATAACTAGGTCAGCCAATTTTCCCACTACGTCAACCTATCCAACCATGTCACCCTATTTTCCTACTAAGTTATCCTCGATAACCTTATCACCCAATTTTCCCACTAAGTCATCCTAGCCAACCAAATTACCTAGTTTTCCTACTAAGATGTCTTGGCCAACCTTGTTGTGAAAGTTTTACCATATGTTATAGAGCTAAGTTGGTCCAGCCAACTTAATTTGAATCCTAATAATAAATTTTAAAATTGGGTCGTGCTTGCTGACCTTGTAAAATAAAATTATGGAAGGGGTTAGGACATATAATTTTATATAAATATAAGGAAAATATCAATATAATATGGAGGAAGAATTCATTTTCACATCATTTAGGTTCATAATTCTACTAAATCTATATTTGAAGGAGTTATTGCTTAAGGTTTAACTTGGAGGGAAGATATTTTGCCTTGTGGTAAGTCTTATATGAAAATTAGGAGTATTTTAGCATAGATATAATTTACATAGTGTTATCCTTAAAAATAAATAATAACTTATTTAAAATCACCATTGGCCAATGAAGATATTGAGACTTGACAAGTTCACCCAAGGTAAGTATTCTTATCTCTTTCTATTTCATTTGATAGATAGATATTCTGTGAGTTGTTGAATGTATAACTCCTTAGATTACCTCTATGCTTAAACTTAGTGTAGATATAAGGTTTTATTTTATTTATATATTACACTTTAGGTGATCTATGCCCCCATTTTCCTACCATGATCCCTTGATTTTTTTAAAAACATCCCCCTTTAACCCACATGCTTTAGTGAACACTAGATTAGTTTTATTTTATGTACTTATGCTTAACTAGGGTTATTTCATAGTATCATTTTAATGTAGGTTTTGGAACCCTATCCTTTGGTTTTTTTGTGGTAATATTTACCTTAGTTATTTTTATAAGATATAATTTGCTCATGCTCCCAATATAAATAGTATTATAATAGATGTTGGTTGATTAACTTATCTAATTTCAGATTTACTAAGTGAGATAAGTTGTATATGTCTCTTAATTTAATGTGTGAGAAAATCCCTAGAGTAAACTCTAAAAATTATGGATGTGAAGAGAGAATGTTCTATGTACATTACCAAATATATCATGACCCACATTATAAGCAAAACATGGACATGAATATAAATTCTTGTTACAATAACAATTCATAGCATGAATCTATCATAATAAAAGTTACATTGGGACAACACTTTATGAAATATATAGTATGAATCAATAAAAAATCATTACACATTTCACATTATATAAATGATGAATATTTAACACTTGTGCAAAATTTAGTCAACAACATGTAGTTCATGGAAAAAAGACTTTTTGCATATCAAGCTACAACATTGTAAGTAACTAGTTTACAAAAGAAATGAAGTTTTATATTAATAATGTTAATTGATAATAATTTGATCATTATACCTTCCATTAGACATAAATATATGGCTAAACTATCACATCAAAGAGGTAAATCATATTTTACTTATCATAGAATAAAGGGACATGTAACATATAATTGTGAGGCATTACAATATATGATTCAAAAGCATAAGGGTCAAGGAATAATTATAGTAAAACACTTATAAAATGAGGCAAAATTAATAAGAATTTAAGTTTCACAAACTAATAATGGGATCATTATTCTTGTACCTCAAAGGAGGCTTTTTTCATGATTATCATAACCTCCTCATAAGGTGTTACACAAGTTATGTGAGTGCAATCTCATATCTTTCCCTCCACCAATGGAGGTTGGTATGATAAAGACATAATATAAAGGGTTTAATATCAATACATGTAGTGACTAGCATAAATTCATAAGACATTCATGATTTTAATGGTATACATGAATATGGTTCATGACATACATGTTACATATGATACATGGACGTATAGATCCATGGAATTATTTACACCCTAAGGGAACCTTTCTACATTTGGGGAATATTCATACAATTATTAAGTTATATATTATTATACTATTCCATTGATAATAATACACTATTATAAATTAATTTCTCTCACTCATAATTTCTAGAGTGATATTTCCTATGGATATTATGATTTCCTATACTAGATGATGGCATTGATTGGTCATGCATACTAAATTTGTTCTCTCTATGGGTTCTTGATATAAAAATAGTGATATTGCTGATAATTTATGTGTGATATATAGTATTCCTGTTAGTTTATTAACTTTGTATTAATACATTATGTATTACTTATATTATAGTATCCTCTAGTCTAAGTCATGGCCATTTTGATTCCTTGTCAGGTCCAAGTTATGTCATCTATTATGTGTTGTGTGTTTAATGATCATGATATTGTGTGCTTATGGTTACATATATTAATGATACTATGATATTAGTTCCATGATTTATATCATTTATACTTATATTGTGTGAAATTCCATGATTTCTATCACACATCTACTATGATTCCTATCATCACATACTTAGTTGATATATTTACTACACAATGACACTTTTATGACCATTAACTTGGGTTAAATTTTTCATACATGATTGAATGATAAAATATTTCAATTATGAAATACATTATCATGTTTTTATATATAACTTACATGATTGAATTTTTTTATATAACACAGATTATGCATAACTCTTTCTTTTGAGATGAGTAACTCATAGATTCATCTCTTTTTATTTTAAAATGAGAGATTAATTAATCCATATTTATTTTTATATGAGTGATTCATAGGATTAATCCCTCATATTAAAAGGGGGGAATACAATGGTCTTGTTTTAGAGATTCAAACCATAAAATACTTAGATTTCATAAATTAGGTGATGTTATACAATTCATATGGGACATATTGAGCATATTGGATTATATTATGTGATTTAAATGTTTCATATTGAGAGGCTTGATAATATGTGTTGAATATGTGGGACATTCTATAGGATTATGAGTAAAAATTATGGTATTCCATGAAACTATGTCAAATATATGATGGTATTATATATCACTTTGAGTTACAGGTGGACCAAATTTGGTGCATCAATGTTGTTCATGTAAAACACTTTTATGTTTCTATATTTTGGATTTATGGAAATATGTAAGCAATTTGGGTCTATACTCCATGTAAAAATTTTAATAGTTTTACATATATATATATATATGTATATATATATATATATATATATATATATATTGTTATATTATTTTAAATAAGAACATGTTTCAGTGTTCCACCTTTACATATGAAACTATTTTAGGTTCCACCTTTAAATAAAAAATTGTTTTTGGATTCCACTTTGATATACAAACCTAGTTCTGAGGTTCCACAAAAAGAATTATGATGATATTTAGGGCAGTGTGTTTTAGGTTTCTATTTGAACTTATTTTGGATATAGTGATCTAAATAAGCCAAACTATTAAGTATTCAAATTACATAAGATTTATAATTATCTACAAATACCTGAACGACAAAAGTAGATATATTATGATCTTATTATATACATAAATGTTAAGATGATAAGAAACTTAGCTAGTTTATATTTTATTATGTTCTCTATCTATCTAGATATGTCTAAAATAAATTAAAATGGATAAGAAATCATCTGACCTCAAAGAATAAATATCAAAATCTACCAAAATGTTATAGATAGGGTTCAAGAACTTACAATGAGTGGATATGTCCACTACCCACTAGAATTGTCTCTATAGGTTTTGCTAGTTTGTTATACCTAAATCACTATGCATTTCTATCAATATGTTTAATATTAATTTTATATGTTTGAAATTATGTGTATATTTTTATTTGTTTACATTTTATTTAAAACCCTAGATCCACACTTGACACTTTATTAACCCAAGAAAATTGTTTATATGGATGAGTTGAGCAACCAAAACCACACCCCATCAAGTGGTTAAGCATCACCTACATTCTAATACTCCAAATAGAGCTCAAACAACATGTATTTCTACCACATATGTGTATGTGTGATCATTAATGATCCAAAATAATTTAATGTAAATATTGTTATTTTGTAAATTAAAAATATGCAACCTTGACCTTGATTTAGGTGTTTAGACTTATTTTAGGGGCTATTCCTTTGAGGGATTTTAAAATTTAGATGCTCAAGGATAGTGCCTCAAGGATGTCTAAATAGATATTTCAATGTACAAGTATAATTTGTATTAGTGATCAATAAATAACTATATATGAATAACCTTAGGATTAATATGTATATATAAGTCTCTTTGTGTAATTTCCATCCATAATTGATGTGTAAAATGTGTGGGTTGACCTAAGGGATGGGTTTGGATTTGTAAAATTTCCTTTGCAATAACCTAAAACCCTATTGATTAAGGAAGACACTATTAATAACCAATAGTGTCTAACTATTGAACTATCCATGAAGGAGGAAATAGTCATCTAGAACATGGAGATAATTTTCTTAGGATACTTGATTATTTAGGCGCATACTAGGGAGATTATATTATGAATGATTGTAAATTTAGAAGGACAAACTCATAGATAGGTGAATGGATTGAGAAAATATGTACAAGAGTCACATGTGTATATCCATGTCATTTATGTCAAATATAGGTTAAACTTGATATTTTCAAGTGTCTAATACCAAATTTACATGTACATAAATGACCCCTTTAGTTTGAAAATACTAGATAAAAAAGATAAAATAATAAATTTTGTACTTGCATGTAATAAAATTTGGTGTCTTAATGTATGAACAAAATATATAGTTTGTTCCATGAAAAATTTGCAATGAAACATGTAGGAATAAATGTATAATCATGATATAAAATATTAAGTAAATTATATTATTGAAATATTTAAAATTAAAAAATCAAGGAATGAATAAATATATGGGTATGTAAACCAATATAACCTATAAATTCATTGGATAATGGGTAATTATGTCTCAAGAAGATGTGTATACAATGGGAAATATAGTAGATCTATAAATCAATTCCATCTCAGAGAAGATAAATCCTGCTTCAAATTTTGATTGTGGATACATTATATATTCAAGTTCATAACCAAGATGGATTTGTTAGACCTAGCCAAGGGATCTCGTATAATAATAAGTTCACTAGGGATGGTTCCATATCCTCTAGTCAAGAAAAACTATGTAATAACCCCTAATTAGGTCATATTTTTTCATATTCAAGTAAATTAAAGTATAATATAGTGTTCACCAGATCTTATGGCACAAAGTGGGGTTTAGTAAACATAAAATTAAATATGCATAAGATAATCCTATTTAAGCTAAGTATAGGTAAGACCCTAATGCATGTAGAGAACAATATATTCAAAAGCAATTACTTATGTTGATTTTATCTACTAAAGAGAGGAAAAAAGTTAGAGATACTTACCTTGTAGATGAACCTATCAAGACTCAAACTCTCCCTTGACCAAAGGTACTTGGTAAGAGGTTGTTGTGGTTTGTAAGGATCACTAAGAAAGGCTAAATCATCCAAGAATTTTATACAAGATAATATTCTTCTCTAAGTAGAAATCATAAGCTAAGACTCCTCAAGTAGAATATTATAATAACAAACTATAAATAAGTGAAATTTAATAATTAACTCTTGCTATCTCTTTAAGAATGGAAAAATGGATGTGTTTATATAGGTAGATCTAACCCTAATCCTTTCAGAAAGTTTAGGTTGACAATGTTGACCCTATCGACCTTGTATTATTATTGACAAAAACAAATTATGTCTTGGTCTAGGTTATCTAAGGGATGACCTAAACCCTAAATAAGTTTTATTAATTAAATTAAAAGGTTGATGGGCTTGATAGTTTAACGTAAACCATCAAAAATTATTTTAGGATAGGGAAGGGATAATGAAGGCATAAAATGACTAGAGGATGAAAAATAAGAGGAAAATATTAAGGGAATGTTTTTAAAATATGGTTAGATTGATAAGAAGTGATAGTATAGGGAAAATAATCCTAAAAAGCACCAATGGTATGTCAACCCCTTTTTTGGTGCACCCCTTATGGGATGTAGTTAGAGAGATTGAGACTCAATGGGTTCCTACAAGATAGAAAGTATAATAATTTGATAAAGTTTTAAAATATTATGTGTATACATATTAACCACTCAAATTTGGTCACATATCACTCAGGTATAATAGGGGATGGTGATTCGATAAATAACATAACAACACACAATGCTGAAGTTAAAAAAAAGTTACATTATTTTAAAGCATAAAATAACTGAAAGTAAATGACTAAAATGGAAATAATAAAAAAGTAAATGTATACATACATTATCTTACCTTTAATCACTAGATGATTATATGTTGTATTTGTAGTTGTGATCATGGAGGGCACAAGGGGTGCTTTTGATAAGTGAAAGGATACGAAACTAAAGAGAAAATATAAAAAAATGTAGGACAACCAAGATAATTGATGTTATGTAGATGTGATGTACTTCAAAATTTGGTAAGATATGGTGAATAGTTATATGTTAGGCTAAATTGAAGTAAAAATAGATTAAATTGGGTAACCAAAAATCTAAGGCTACTAAAGACTTAAAAACTAAAACATGTAAACCTTAAGTGAGAAAAGAAAATTAACAAAATAAAATAAAAGATACATGTCAAAAAGGATGTTAATCAAACATCAATTTGAAATAGTGATAATCCTTACATAAATATAGATGGGAAATAAAAAATTAAAACAACATTTATAAGTGAGCATTAACAATCATTACTCAATCATCAATGGAAATAGTACATAAAATGGAAAAAAAGATTGGTGAGTGAGAAGTAACAAACCAACCTCACTCAACAATGGAAAAATTACATGAAAGGAGAAATGGACTCAAGTGTTGAAAAAATGGGTAGTAAAAAAAATGGTAAAAAAATGTAGGCCACATCTATAAATGTAGAGTAATGGCGTAAATAAAATAATCCATAGTTTCTCATGCATATTATTTTTCTTTAAAGATATATAAAATTGAAAAAAATTAGTGCTAGCATGCCTTTGAGATGTTAAAAAGAAGGAATATAGAAGAAGGGAAAACATATTAAAAATCAAACTTTATATATCAATTGGGGGAAATGAAAAGGGTGGAAGTGATAATGAAGGAAAAACCAAGGTAGAGGAACTATTTATCAAAGGCAAGACACTCAAATTAAGTTTATCAAAACAAGAGGACTTTCAACCCTAAGGACTCTGAAGAACTTCTCTTATCCACACAAGTCTTAGGTCAACAAATGAATAATGCAGATCATCCCTTGAAGGCTATATTTATAAATGTAAAATGGACCTACCTTCCCAAAATGTGCTTCCCATTCCTTAGAACCCCTTATAGAGTAATCAGTCTACTAAAAGTATTGGTTAATTACATGATAAAGTAGGTAAAACCATAGAGTTTACTTAATTCTCCTATTCCAATCTATTGTCCTACCATACCCTAATGGACCTTGGCTTTATCATGAGGTCAATTGTGGAGTAATGGCGTAAAGAAAATAATCCATAGTTTCTCATGCATATTATTTTTCTCTAAAGATATATAAAATTGAAACAAATTAGTGCTATCATGTTTTTGAGATGTTAACAAGAAGGAATATAGAAGAAGGGAAAACATATTAAAAATCAAACTTTACATGTCAATTGGGGAAAATGAAAAGGGTGGAAGTGATAATGAAGGAAAAACCAAGGTAGAGGAACTATTTATCAAAGGAAAGACACTCAAATTAGGTTTATCAAGACAAAAGGACTTTCAACCTTAAGGACTCTAAAGAACTTCTCTTAGTCACACATGTCTTAAGTCAACAAATGAACAATGCAGATCATCCCTTGAAGGCTATATTTATAAATGTAAAATGGACCTACCTTCCCAAAATGTGTTCCCCATTCCTTAGAACCCCTTATAGAGTAATCAGTCTACTAAAAGTATTGGGTAATTACATGAGAAAGTAGGTAGAACCATAGATTTTATTTAATTCTCCTATTCAAATCTATTGTCCTACAATACCCCAATGGACCTTGGCTTTATCATGAGGTCAATTGTGGAGTTTGAGATTCAATTAGAGATAGGATATGTGCTTGTAATCATGTATTTAGTGTGATTTTGAATTTTGAAGTTTGTATGTTGCCTTTTGTATATCATTACCTTTTGTTTTAAATGATTTGGATTTTAAATTTCTTGATGGATTTTTATATTCCTTCTCCATAAAAATTTGGAAAACCAAACATGGGTGATAAAGATGACTTTAATTTGAATACTTTTAAATTGGTTTCTAAGAAAGAGAACTCAAAGAGCATGGTGTCTAAGAGTCATTGTTAATTCAGGTGAAATAAAAGTGTTATATTTACTTTGACCTTATTTTATCTGGTGTGAAGTGAAAGGAAAGGAAATAAAGAGGAATGAAACATTAAATAATTTTAATTACTTCAAATTACAAAAATGTGATAAAGGGTGAAAAATGGATACAATGATAGTGATGTGTGTTTACTTATCATAGTAATGAGGAAGGTGTAGGAAAACATGATAACATGCTTTGTTGTGAAAATTTTATCTATAAAAGAGGAAAAAGCTAAAGTTGAGAACAAGGATTGAAAACTTGTAACCATTGAAAACACATTCTAGAAAAAGAACAATAAATGTAGTAAATATGGTAATTTTATAAGGAATGCCAGGTCTTATCCATGATCTTACACTATAAATCATAAAATAAAAATCTATGAGTGTGCACAAAGCATGTAAAAAGTAAATGAAAACTAAGATATTTGTGAGGAAGGCTAGGTCCTATCCATGATCTTACACTATAACTCATAAAATAAAAAGCCATGAGTGTTCAAAAAGCATGAAAAATAAGATATTTGTGAGGAAGTCCAAGTCCTATCCATGGTATTACATTGAAAAACACAAAAGAGAAACCCAATAGGGTGACAAAAAGTATTATAAATTAATAAAACAATGCAAACAAAAGGAAATCATGAGGAATATAGGGTCATATACATGGTTTCACAATGTAACTCATGATAAAATAGAAACCAAAGGATAAAAAGGAGGGACTAAGGTTTGTGAAAAGAGGACTATTGTAGAGGGTGAGACTCATGTAAGTTTATTTCAAAGAGTGTTATCAGGATGACATATAGAAATAATGATAAGAAGTGAAGGACTTAGGAAAAATACTTTTTAAGGAATTGCACATTGGTGGGTTCTTTGAAAATATGGCCTTCACTAATTTGAAGGTAATAGGTGTTGGGACCAAGGATGTCTTTGACTAAATAAGAGCCCCACCATTTTTTGGCGTATTTACCTTCTTTTTCATGAGTTTAGTCTAGTTTAAGGACAAGATCACCAATATTAAAACTACAAACTTTAACTCTTTTGTTATGTTGTTTGGAAATGTGGGCCTTGTATTGGCAATTGTGTTACAAAGTAAAAAGATGATGTTCATTAAGGAGATATATGGCATGAAGGTAATATTCACTTAATTATTCATTCAATATGATACTATGAAGAGAGATACAAAGAGAGTGAATCTCAACTTTTAATGGGAGGACTGATTTAGAACCATACACTAGTGAACATGGCATTGCCTTACTGGTAGTGTGTATACTAGTGTAATAGGCCTAGATAGTGGTATATAGATGAAGATGTCAATTTGTGTGGGTATAAATAATTTTATTTTAGAGAATTTTATCAGTGGCCTCAGCCTAGCCATTACATTATAGATGGTAGGGTGTGGAAAATTTGTGATTAATTTTAAATTTAATAGAGTTATTTGACATCTTTATTTTTGAATTTACCACCATTGCCTATAATAATAGTAAGGGACACAAAAGAAAAATATAATGTGATTAATGATGAATTTAGATATTGTGATACTAATGAAATTAATGAAGGGCATAGCCTTAACCCATTTAGTAAAATATTCTATGTTAGTGATAATAAAGACATGCCCATATTGAGATCAAGGTAAATTGACTATGAGATCTAATACCCACATGGAAAATAGCTAGGGAGACTCCATAGTTTGAAGCTCAGCTAGAGGTGTATAAATTAGATAATCATGAAGTTGGAAAGGAGTATAGTTTTTATTAAATTTTATGCCATCGTTTTCAATAATGGGCCAAAATTATCCCATACATAAGCATTTATAGGCTATAGTATATTCACCACAAATGTCCCCATGTGCTTGTTTAAGAAGAGGAGGATTTTCTTATTTCATAGCATAGTGGAGTAGGGTACCTTAAACATTATGATAATAAATGATGTTATATCAAAATACATACCTTAAATCTTATTTGTGAATGTGAGTATTGTTAGGAGAATCAATGTTTGGAAAATAGGTTTGGTATTCAATAAATTGAATAATGTCTTTATACCATGGGCTTTATCAAATGATAAAAAATTATATGTGATAGATGAGTGAATATTGTGGCTAAATAGAAGATGTATATTTTATTATTTGGATAAGAAAAGTGGAATCAGTGAGAATTTGGTATGGATGAAAAAGAGATGTTAAATAAGAAAGTGAATCATCAATAATATTTTGATCTTGATGGATAGGCTCGATGGTAAAATAAGTGAAATATTTGGCAAGGGTAGTTGCGATTTGATGATAAGTAATGAGATATTTTTATTTTTAATTGATAATCACCATTTAATTGGTATTAAATGTGTTGGGAGTCACCCAAAGTGTGTAGATATGTGATATTTAGATCAAGGGCTGCTCTCATGTTGAGGATTAAAGCTTCTGACTCTATTATGTTATTAGTGACATCTAATGTATGTAAAAATGCCAAACGGATAAGTTTACAAAGAGGAATAGTAAGGATAAAACCTTCCCCAAATCCTTGAATACATTTATCACCATTAAAATGAAGGGTCCAAGTATGTATGTGTAAATTGATAGTAATTTCAAGACATTTTTTGATAACTAGTTTTGGTTAAGTAGTTTTTGTGAAGATAAATGACTCTTCAAAGTGACTTTATTTAATGTCCATAGTGAAGATATGGAAGTAATTTTTAACAGATATATATTGATTAAGACCTTCAATATAGAAAACATTATCATCAGGAAGATTAGATTTAAGGTGGTTGGTATTTAGGATTGGAGTGGTGGCAAGTTGATCAATAATCATTTGTCTTATGATATATTTTTGTGTAAAAAATTTAGAGATAAAATTCTATGATAAGGACCAAAAACTTTCCAATTCTATCCCCAAGAATAAAGTATCTAGAAAATAAGTGATGAAGTGGATCATAATGAATAATAACGTATGCGGTTTGATAAAGCATGTAATGCTGAAGGTTTTTAGTAGTAAAATATATGGTGAGGTAATCACTTTATAATTTTTTATAATGTTTCTCATAGTCGATGAGGCCCCAACTAATATAATATATGGTATATTCCCTTTTAGTATCATCTTGTTGGGAAAGCATTACCCTAATTTATATGGGTGTGGACGATGTATATAATATTAATGAATGATCATTTGAAGGTGGATAAAGAGTAGGTGGGTGAAGCAAGGATTATTTCATATTGTTAAATGCTTTTTTACAAGGATCTACCCATTTTAGGGAATTACAATTATTGAGAAGAGAATAGAAATAATAGATACGGTAATCCATTTTGGGGATGAACCATCTAATTTCCCCAAGTTTATCGAGGTAAGTATAAATATTATGATTGGAATGAATGATGGACATGTTGAAAATATCATTTATCTTGGTGGAATAGATGTTAATGCCATGAAGAGAGAATAAGAATCATAATAATTTATTAGATGTGACACTAAAAATATACTTTTAGGTATTTAGTCCAACTTTGTATTTAATGAGGCAATCAAAGATGGTATCAAGATTAGAGTGATAAGTATTGAAGATTTTAGATTTGGTAATGAGATCATCAACATAGGTTTCTATAATCTTATGAATAAGATCATGAAATATCTAGGTCATTTCCCATTGATAGGTAGTTCCAACATTTTTGAGGTTGAAGGTCATATTAACATATAAATAAGTGCCCCATTCCATGGTGAAAGTTGTCTTATGTTGGTATTCAGGGGAAATGTGAATTTGGTTATAACCTAAGAAACCATCCATAAGAGACAATATTTCATAACTAGTAGTGGAATTAATGATGGAATATATTATCCTCACCATAATCATGTAGGAAATATCCCCTCTAATGTTCTTAATGCCATCCATGTTGAAGGTGCCAATGTAGATTAAAAAAATAATCTCTTCACATGTGCATGACCTCACCTCAATGGGGTGGATTTCAATTAAGTTGATACATAATCATTCCAAAATAATGGGTCTTAATTATTTTTACAAGCCCTCAGTGGGAATTTCCACACATTTATGACTCATTCATTTCTAGCCCATCTAGAAACTTCATATCTCCCATTTTGACTCTACGCTCTGAATCTCCATAAGTCGTGATAGGGATTGACTGGAACCATATACTACAGGGAGGTATATAAATAAAATAAAGTATGGAATTATATCAAAAAGGGAGGACTCATAGAATTTATGTAACATGTCACTGAACATAACACTGAGATTTCTTGAGACTTCATGGTGGCCTAAACAAAGTAGAAGGTTACTATGTGTGACATCACCATTAATGTCTTAAACAAGTTCATCAACTATCCCATTGGAATATCATGCACATGTGCTAAGGAATTCAAGGACCAGTCAAAAAAATAAGAATCCCTACCACATTTTCAAGACAAATGATCTTGTGTAGATGGATAAAAAAGGTTTCCCAAGGGCTAATCTTATACACTACTAAATAAACATTTGCCTTAAAATCATGAGATACAAGACACTCTAAGGTATATATACACTAATATTTTCCCACCATTTTCCACTTCTTAATCATTTCATTGGGTTCATAATTAGTCTTACCTATTTCTTGCTAAAGTCCCTTTACAATATCATCTTCACCAAGTGAATGATTCCAATCCCATACTTCACCAAGTTTTAATTCTATTTATTGTTAAGCAAAACCAAGACCTTTTAGGCTAGGAGGTTCCCCATAGGTGTTCCTCTTCTATGGAAGACTCCTAAGAAGACTCCCCAGTGGATGTTCATATTAAGGTATCCCACCAGAATTTTGACTACACCCCCTAGAATAACTTATCATAGTCCCCCTAGATGAACTCCATCTCAAACTACTTTTTATACCCAAACCAAAACCTATTGAAATAGGTACCCATACAAAATTATCCTATAAAGGGAGAGCCATTGTTACATAGGAGTTGGAATTAAATAAACAACTACTAGAAAACATTAACTTAAAGGTGCAACAAGCAGGGTTTGGCCTAGCCAAACTCATCCAAGACTAGAATGCATTACATAAATAGGTCAAAGCAATAGTTCAAGACTTTATTCAATCTAATCAACCCCCATATTCCCCTGATATGAAATAACCAAAGGTTTTAAAATCACCTACTGAGGGCTCCCCCAAGGGGGTCCCCCCTAAATAGTCTCCCATATAAGAAAAAGGAAAAAAGCTCCCCAAAATGATCTTTCCTAGTGAAGTGGTTGAAGGCCCCGAGAACCACATTCAAGTTAAAGTTTCAAAAGAAAAACTAACCATCCCATCAAAGGATATTGTTGATGTTGATGACCCTTAGGAGGGACCTTCCTCCTAGTTCTATTTTGGTTTCTTATTTTTTTCTTCCATTTCAAGTACTATTACTTTTTATTTTTTGACTTTTGAGTCCTAGTTGGATTATTAAAACTTATGTAATGCACTCTTATGGTTCTAGGTCCCTATAAAACCTAGATTTTATCGTATCAAATAAAATATAATGGCATCTATAGAAGGTAAAGTTAAGTTGTCCTTGGGATAAGTAATATTAAGGTTAAAAAAAATAATGCAGATGTAAATGACCATGGTGACTTTCTTTTGAATAAGGATAATGTTAGACACCCATTATAAATAGTCCATGGGCTTGATAAACATAGTAATGAGAACCTTGATAATTTCTTAATGGCATGAATTTGGAACTTTTGGTGGAATTTTATGCTATTTTTATCACACAAGTTTGGCATCAGGGTAAATGATGATGTTGTGCACCATGATGCTAAGGATAGTAACAAACATGTCTTCATAGGATCAATCAAAAGTCTCATGATATTTATTAAATAATAAATATAAGTTATCATGTTCAATTGGTGTGAGTTCACAATAGACTATCATTAGTTGAGAGTAGGATGGGGCACCATATTTGATTTGAGTAGTTTCATTTACAATCATAACATTACCATATTGGAAATGATATGGTGTATTAGGTAAATAGGAAATGGGATTTGCTTTAGGATCAATGATAGTGATGGAGTTGTTGAAAAAAGGGGATTTATTTTTGAGATTCTTGAGTTTGTGATGTTGTTAAGTTAGTTGAGGTTCTCAGGAATGAAATTATTAAATAATAGCTTCATCACTAGGAAAAGTAAGAAGAGGACCATAATAATTGACATCTACTTCAAGATCAAGAATTTTATTACCATGGCAGTTATATTTAAAATTTATTTGATTTACATATGTGGACTTCGTATCTAATTTAATCATAGGAATAGGTGGAGTAGGGGAAAAAGGTTGATCGAATTTGATTATTTTATCATTAATGTCATTGATGGGGGATGAGTTAGATTTAAGGATTGAATATATAGGTGATATAGAAGATGCAATAATTTTTTGAGGTTTAGAAGGTAGGATGTGTTCTACTACCCAAAGAGTATCAATTAAGTGGATAATTAAGAGGAAGTACATGACCTTTAGGTGATAACTCCAATTTAGTGTAAATTGTATGAACATCATGATTGAAATCATGTATTTGAGCTATGTTTTTATTATAATTTTTAACATATAAGTCTCATTATTGAGCTTGATCCATGATGTAATTATCATAATAGGTTGGATAAATTATACATGATTGAGATTTAAGAGGAGTTTCAAAAGGGGAAACACCTAGATCACTGAATTTACATAGAGACATGATTAAAGGGTTTTGAAATAATTTAGCCATTCTATAATCATTGTATGTGAAGGCATATTATATGTAAGATGAATATTGAGCATGGCATGGAGGGGGAAAATTATTTATCTCATCAATGAGAGGGATGGTGTGATCATGAGATAATAAAGGAGGAAGCCACTTCGATATGTAAAGAGGTAGATTAATAGTGTTGTAAGTATGTTAAAAGTCATTAGGTTCATTATCATCTGAATCAATAAGAGTAACATGTAAATCTAAGTTTGTGTCGATAAATTTAGTAAAGGGAGAATTGTTTATTATTGGAATGGTAGGAATGCAATATTGAGATTTAAGATTGGAAATTTGAATACTCTAAGGGTTGGGATTAGCCTCATGTTTATACCTTTTTCCATTATGTATGAAATTGATACATTATCTATTATAATAGGTGATAACCCTCGTTATATGATTCCATGGTCATCTTAGGAGTATGTTGTAAGATAGGGGTAAATTGAATACCATAATATTAGTTTGAACAGTCTTAGGTCTGATTGTGAGAGGGAGCCAAATATAACCAAGTGGATTTTGATTAGTTTCGTCAAATCCATAGGAGGTGAGGTAGGTTTTCTTAAGATTATCTTTATTATAGCCATGTTATTGGATGATCCACAATTATTTCACATTAATAGAAAACCCTTTATCTATTAAAACTTTATGAATGAGGTTATATTAATGGCTATTTTAATGAATAATGGTGGATCATCAGTGTGAAAGAGGATCTCATTATTAATCATGTCGTCTTAAATAAGTTTAATGGAAGGTTTGGAATAAGGATAAATCAATTCAATGGTATACACATTAGTGGGTTGAGGCATAGGAGAGGGTGCTTATTCTTCTATAGAATATGGGTCTTCAATTCCTTTCAATTGTTGCATTAGGAACTTGTGACAATAAGGGGAGGTGTGAACTAACTCCATAAGTGGAATTTCTCAAGTCATGGAGTTGAGATCTTCTAAGAAGTTCCAATGGGATTTATAATAAGAACTAGTGTGAGATTTATAAGGTAAGGTAGGATTTGAAGGAATGGAAGTGGTTGGTGTTTTAGAATAAGGATATGATTCCTTGTTAATGTTAAAGCTAGGTGAGTGGTCATAGTATCTTTGAGGATTTTATATTATAAATATAGTTTCTTAGGTTTATTGACAAGATATTCATGAATTGGTTTTTTATGATAACTGACCTTAGCCACATTGACATATTGAGAATTATTTTAATAATGGTCATAGTCAATATCAATAGCATAAACATCTTTGATATGTTTTTGAGCATTAAATGTGGAAAAATATTTTTGGTTATTATAAGAATAAAATTTGGGAGCTTGACATTATTAAGAAGCAATGTTATATTCTTGATGATGGAGTTAGATTATGGATTTTTGATTGAAGGAATCACCAAGAATATAAGAGACAAAAAAAATTGGTAATCCCTTTATAGGATGGTAATGACCACTATTAGAGTGAAACTAACAAAATTTATTAGGGTAATAATGTTTAAGAGGATTATTGGGATAAGTAAATGATTTAAAGGGTGCTAAAAATTGTTTCATTTTTTGCACAGTCAATGGTGTGTGAGAAGATGGGAGATTATTAGCCATGGTAACTCCTAGATTAGTTTGAGGAATATTTATAGTGATTGAATTGGTATAATTTTGAAAATATCCCTTGAGTAATTTGGTATTATATTCAAATTATCTCATTAATAATTGTTGATGTTTGGCTTGGTCAAGATATTTGTTAAGCATTTGAGTGGAAAATGTTCAAACCTTATATTAATGAGAAGGAGTTAAATAAGTTATATAGAGTTTAAATAGATTATCATTAGTCATGTTATGGTTAGCCTTATGGGTCAAATATTTCTATCATTTTATAAATTCATGAATTAATTTAGTTGGAGATTGCTTAGCATTGATGAAATGGCTAAGGCAATTTTTGGGAAGATATTTCTATTACAATTATTTAACTAAAGGATTGACTAAATCCTCTAATTTCTAAGTGGAATGTTGGGGAATTTGGTTTTACCATTCCAATACATCACCAGTGAAGGCTCTAACCAAAAGTTTAGTTGTGGTGAAAGTATTAGTTTGAATCCACACTTTGTAAATATTTTCAAATGCCTTAAAAAAAGATTTAGGGTCTTTAGTGCCATCATACTTGATAGTTGGTGAGATATTACCAATCTTAATGGAAATAATGAAAGGTGTTAATGGCTCATTTTATATGTTTTAAATCATGTTTTTATTAATGATATGTTAGGGAATGACATTTCTCATGGAATATTTAAGAGGTGGAGGAATAAAATTTTGATTATTTTGATGGATTAAAATTAGATGTTGATTATCAATATTGATCAAATGATGTTTTAATAACATCAATTGGGAGGTGTTAAATGTTTTCATTATGTTAATTTGTTGCATGATTTGTGAAATAAGTTGGGTTATATTGATTTTTATGTTGGTGTTTCTAGGAGGAATCCATGAGTTGGTATTAGGGGGAGGGTTGTTAGGATATGGATTACTAGTGGGGTTGTTAGATAGACTTGTGTCGATCACTCCCACATTATGTTGAGATTATTAAATATGGGAATTGTCTTGATAGGTATAAATAGGATCTCATCCACTTACATCATTTTGAGGTGTGATTTGAATCATGTTATAATCCACAAATGAAGGAGGGGGAAATTCTATCCAAGATTGATGGTTCTCTTGAGAGGTAAAAAAAGGAATAAAAAATACCCCATATAATGTATAAACAGATTAAATTTATCCAAGAAGATTATTTTAGGGTATTTCATGATGATTTATGAAAATAATATGATTTAGGAAAGAAGATATAGAAATCAAGGACAAAGTTAGCTAGATAGAGAAATAAGTTAGCCAGATAGAAGATCAAGGTCAGCTAACAGGGTCAACCAATAGTTATAGAGTCAACTGGGTCCATAGAGTACTACTGAAATATATTTTGAAAAGAGTAAAAATTCATATGAGTTGACTGTATACTGCTAGATAGAGGGTAGAACATAAAGATAATAGACACATTCATGCAGGTCGACCATGTATTACAAGTAAGAAGGTAAAACACCATCTATGAAAGACTATATCAACTAGGATGATAGTGTTTTGAAATAGGAGATAAAAATTGAAAGATAATTAAATAATTAATTAAATAAAACACAAAAATTATTGGATCAATGTGAGTGATCCAATTGGGGAACACAACACAAAACCTTACACCAATGCTATCCAATGTAATCTTTTGCAATATAACACATAATAATTAGAGAGTAAGAAATCAACTAAAAATTAAATGATAACTAAGTGTTCATCCTAAGTGTTATTATATTATTTGAAAATGTTTATTTAAATGTGATAGGAAATTTGGCTAAAATAGGGAACTGGAAATGCAATATATGGATGGTTTTAGGATGTTTGGACTAAAATGGATATGTGTTAGTACTAGTACTGGCTAGGTATTGGGTCCTACCCCCTGACTTCATAATCACATAGTGATAAAGGTGTCAGGTGATTTTCAAATATATACCATTAACCAAATATTTGTACTTGGATAGAAAACTATGTGAGCTTCCCCCTTGGTGATGAAATTCAAGTAAGTAGGCCTTTAGAAGATAAGTGTTTAAATGCAATTTGAATGTTATGTGATTTTTTAGTGTTTTCAAAAGCATAAAATATTTTTACTATTATCACTTGGATTTTCATCCCTTGAGTATATGTCTTATCTCTCCTCATCCAAGTGGCACAATTGAAACACCTCTAGGCTGTGTGTAGCCTAAGAATGAGGTGAAAATCTAGATAGTGCTAGCTCCCTTGATGTACTAATTTTAGATAACTTCTACACCTATGATTATAAGTAAAAGGTAGATAAACTAAAATCAAACTATCCTAAAGGTGGTGATACACCAAATTAATTGATAACTACCAACCAACTACATGTCACACATGAGACCAAGAGGCTAACTAGGCATACACTTCTCTAATCTAAACATTCTCACATCAATATTTAATAATGAGGTTATGATGAATGTTTAGGTTAGGAGGAAAAAAAAATAGGCCTATACTTACAATATTTAATAGACTAACTCACTAAACCTTGAAACTTCCTATAACACTTTACATGACCTACAAGAAGAAGCTTCTAAGCTACAAATAGGTGAGAGAATGAGACAAAAATTTTAAGGAAACAACAATCATCACTAAGAAAGATCAATAATTCAAGTGAAAACACTATGAATAGTCATATAAAAGGTAAAATTAGTAGTCTCTTTTATCCATGGTATGAAAATAAGAAAGGCTTCATCATACTCATGTGGAGCATCCTTACAATAGCCATAATGGCTAGTTCTTATAGAACTTGAGAGAGAAGAGAAGAAATAAGTCCAAATATCACAAAGATAAGTGTCAAGATAAGAAAAAGAGTTACATGTTCATGATAATATAATTTAAAATTGATCATGTAAATTTAGAAAAGACAAGTGGTACCCCAAGTCATGAAACTCTTTAAATGTGGCATGAAGTCTTTTCTACTAGTCCAAGAAATTGCCTTCATCATTTAGGCCTCTTAGGCATCACATTATTTAATATGGGAATATTTGATGATTGTAATGATAATTTTAAGTTATGGACACACATTTTAATGTATTATTTGTAGTCCTTAATCATCAAGCTTCCTCCCAAAATGAATTATCATAATCTAAAGTCAGAATAATTCCTCTTTCACATGCCCTACACAGTTGGCCTCAAATTTTTATTCAAATTACTATTAAAATACATAAAAATAAGTAATTTACATGCATCATGACAATCCATGGCCTTAGAGAAATTAGGCACACCTTAAAAATAACTTACATGAAGATTTCACCTTTCTCACTATCATGTTCACTATGCTAGTTTTAACTGGCTGAGATGAGATCTCTTATTGAGATACTTAAGTGTTTTTATGAACAAATAAATTATCATTGGAAATTATCTTAAGTCTCAATATTTCCTTCTGTGTGATTGGAATCTTTAGTCTCCTTCTAGAACTTGAAAAACATATAAAAATATTAACAATACCCAGTGTTGTACTCTATATGTACAATTTTTTACAATATAAAAGGTTGGGGAGGACACTGAGAGAGTCCCCTAAAACATCCAATCATCACTATAGTAAAACTATTCCATTTGGGTGCACAATTTGATCAATCTTCTTAAACTAGTTACTAGCAAGGGTTTTGGTGAGTTTGAGCCGATTTTGACCTCTTAGCCATTTTTCAAAAATATATGACATTAAAATATCAAATCAACACCAAAAAATGGTATTACTCCTTGAATATCCATGCTAGGTGTGCAAGAAGGTATAAACAACCAAAGTTGCTTACTCGAGCCTTGCCTTCCATTTATATAGGCCTCATGTTGTCTCTAAGCCAAAAATGGCCTTATTTATGACTTATCTACATTAAAAAAGATTTTTAATATCTAAAATCACCCTATAAATATTTTATAATCAATTTTAATTCTCTCCAATAGTTAGAATTTAAATTGACCTCTCATTTGGATTCTAGGCCTAAACCCTGCCTAACAGACCTGACTACAATCTTGAGGTTCTAGAACACCATGTTGGGATTCATCCCTATATGAAAGCTTATTAATGTTTTAATATATTTAATTCAACTTTTCAAACCTTTTTTGAAGGTTCAACCATATCTTTTCTTACCTAATCATTCCCTTTCTCAAAATTTGTAGAGTTTGTGCATAAAGGGAGTGCCCTTTGTCTGAGATAAAATAGAGGGTACTTCCCATGTTTTCTCAAACCAAAAAAATATGAGTGGATTATATAAGTTATGGATACCCTATGAACCAAATTTCAGCTCTTGGTATTATCATTTGACCTTCCAATTCCTCCAAAACCCAAGATAGACTATTAGAAGGTAGATTATGTGTAAGGTTTCATCACATGGACTATGTGTGTATCATTGGGTTCTCTATCTAATTTTTTTCCATTATAAATAGAATATATATAGTATCATGATCATGAAAAGTGTATTATCAATCCAATTATCATTATAAACTCCTATATGCCCTTCCATACTCCTTTATTGCTCAATACTATATATATTTCTTGATTATGTTTCTTAGTTTGGAGGGTAAACCTATAGGTATGAATATGGATTATACATTAGAACATTAAATTAGTCCCTTTTAAACCTTATAAGATAATTTATAAATTATTTTTACCTATGCTCACCTTGCCTAGGCTAGACCATCACCTAGACACCATGTTTTAGCTTACTGTCTTCCTACAATCACCTATAGTTGACTGTGTTGGAGTCATTAGGACTTTCTAGGTGTTGATTTCACATTGGAAAATGTGTCATGTTATTTTGGATATCCCTTGAGGTATTTTTTTTCATCTTTCATCAAATCAAAATTTTTTATTCCATGATTAAGTCCTTATCATGGATGAAGTTGGAGCTAACAGTCAGTTGTAGGTGGATGCTTTCAAAAGAAAGGACAACTGTAGGTGTGAATATGGTCAAAACTTAGTATATCCTCCTATATTGATGAAATTTATTCTCCTTAATATTAATTTTAATTTTATAATGTCATTGAAACATGAGATTATTCCTTTATTTCAACCTTGGGTGTAGGGACCTTCTTTATGGTTCAAAACTTGTAGATGATATTATCTGAGTTTAGTGTATAAAAGTACAACTTTGAGATTCTCTAAAAAGAAAACCAAATGAATAAAACACTATCTTTATTTTTAAATTTTGGATCGTATTATATGGATATAGGATGATTTCACTAGATGTGATTAAAATTCAACATGACATTTTCTTAAGATGTCTCCAAAATGGTTAGGTGCTCTATTTTTGCTTTTTAGGGAAAAGGTCCTTGAACTCAGTCATCATCCAAAATAAAACTTTATAATCCTATTTTATATGATATAATCTCAAACATTTTTTCCATGAACTTTAATTCACACCTAAGACTTCAATAATATTATTTTATTTCTAATTTTTGCCATCAAGCATTCTTAGTTCTTTATGGTGCCACTTGTAGGTGGACTTTTGCATGTACAGTTAGTGGAGTGATGTTAGTATGAGTAGTGATATCATGAACCTGACCATATGACCAACTCCATTCCCTTAAAAATGAATCAAATTATATATTATTATATCAAATATCTTGATACAAGCTTCCACACCTCATTTTAATGTTTGAAACATTCTATAAGCACCTATAGTGGCATGCTAATGGCAAACAATTATGAGTGACTAAGTTGATATCACAATCCCTCTTTGTGAAAATTTAAAGGGATTACATTTATTTTTTAAAATTTTAATAGCATGATAAACACTTTTATACCATAATTACTTCTCCATGAATATGTTTTAGATCTTTTCACAACTGTGTATGACAATCACAGAGCAAAATGACTGCATCTCACTTGTGGTTGTAACTTCCATGAAGATTAATTTTGATAATGAGATTAAAATGGGAGGAGATAAATATAACATTTTAAACATGGGAATAAACTTATTTTAATCCCATTTAATCACTATAAAATTATGAATACTCTACAAATCATGGAAACCTACATATTATCTTAAAATGAGACCAATACAAACCTGAGATGATTTGCATATATGAACACCTTGAAACACTAAAAAAAATTGGAAGAATTATTTTAATATTTTCATGTCCTCTATATTCAATTCTAACATCTATATTGTATGGAATCATCCAAAAAAGAGTAAAACCTATATGGTATGGGGAAGGGTGAGAAGAAAAACATAGTCATCTTGTTAGATATGATTCATAAAAAAAAGTTGATCAATACTTTAAATATTATTATTTAAATATAGCTATCTTAGTTTAATTTCACCCCACAAATTTTTTTTGTTTTAAACTTCTCCAACTGGCCATACCAAGCACAAACCTAATGGCTAGTTATGTATGTCTAAAAAGGAGATGAAGGACTAGAATGGTTTTAGCTCAAATTTGGCACTTACAGAGTATATAAAGCATGTAAATGAGTCTAAGGAAGCTAAATATTCATCTAAAAACCTTATCCCATGTTCCACACTCCCTTATGGGCTATGCAAGTGCCAAATTCTTCCTTTTTCAGTTGTTTTCTTGATTTTCAATTAGATAACATACAAGCTTCAAATGAACTAACATTATTGACAACTAATATGACCTATTGGACATTTTAAGGAAAAATAAGACACTTGAACACCTTAAAAAACATTCCACTTGCATATATGACCCCTAAAAGGCTACAAAGTGACTCACAATGACATATAAATTAATTAGACCATGAATAGGGATAAAATAACATTAAATTAAATAAAATAGACTATAAAACACCCTATTAAAAAATATTGGACGCCTAAAAATAGATAAATATTAAATTTTTACCTATATGGGTCCTATTTTGACCTATAGGGTCAAATTTGGTTTATAATTGGTGACTCATAGGGGTAGCATGCTTGCTATGCTAAAGATCAGTATCCTTATTTTTTCCATGGGCTTAGGGAGTCATCTAAAGTCTGAAACAAAACAAAAAGACCTAAAACTTGACAACAATGCTTTGACCAAGACAATAAAAAGAATTACCTCAACCACACAAAACAAAGGACACACATAAAATAAAGAAAACACACTAACAAGACACACATTAAGCATACTAGAAGTTAAGCATACCTCCTTTATATGATAAAAAGGAAAATTCTTTTAATCTTCTTCTTCATGATATTAATCATATTGCCAAGCATGTTGTTCCTTGGATTGGAGGCTTGGTAGATCATACCTATTCCTTGACACTTCACTTAATCTACTCTCAAATACATCATCCTTAAATAGGTATCTAATGTAAATTTATTCCTCTTTAGTTTTTACACATACTTCATAATTCTTCACACTCTTCATCTCATGATCAACTTGTATCTTGTTAGAAGGCATGGATTTAAGAGGAATAGTTTCTTGTTCCTTGAAAGATTGAAGCCAATAGAAGTTTGTTCCATCCTTCAAAACCTGATTTTTTTCTCCCAATTGATTGAGAGGATGATAACCCATTTTTATGATTTAAAATATATCATCATGGGATGCATATTCCTCTTGAAAGACAAATTTGAAAAGTTTCTTCTTCTTTACATACCCACTTGAGTGTCAACATTGCCTTCTCCATTTTTGACTAGATCATAACCTTATTTAAGAGGGTAATAATTTTATTAAATGATTTCAAATGATTCATCCCAATAATGATTAGAGACTTGTTATTTCCCATCTTTGATATCTTTTATAGTGATGGAAGAACCAATGATGATTCCTCTTCTTTGACATAAGGAAGATATTCTTTAATATCAACACAATTAGAAGATTCAACTCAAGAAATCACCCCTTCCTTAGAATTTAGAACCTCTTTATGGATCACAAGTTATATCTCAACTATTATAACCTGAATTTACTTCTAAAGGACTACAAGATCCTTAATTTATATCTCCTTGTTGATTCCTATGCTAGGCATTTTGTAACTAGGTGACCTTGCCCAATGAGGCTATCAAGGAGCTATGCTTTCTTCAAGCAAGAGTTATAAATTTGTATCAAACAAAAACTCCTATTTAGGTTCGCACACCATATATCCATCAAGGTAAAGTGTGATATGGTGAGGACAAGATGAACTAGTTGGTGGAGGTGGAACATAGAACTCAATATCAAATTGAGAATGAATTGTAGGGGAACCTTTTGGGAGTTCTTAAGGAAGAGGAAAAAAACCTTGGGATACAATAACTTGGTTCTATTCATTTAATTTGACAATCACTTCATTGAAATATTATTTATCTGGAGCACTCTCTTGAGGAAATTTATATGGGATGTTTTTAGCAATAGGATCTTTTGGTTCTAAACCTTCCATCACACCTTGACTAATTAATTTCATTCTCAAATATAATTATTCAATTTATTTGGATATGTTATCTTGAAAAAGTATATCTTAAATTTGTTAGGCATATTCATGAGGATAAGTAGTACAAGAGGGATAATATGAAAAATAAGAGGTCTCTTGGGGAAAGTTGAGAGGTGCTTACATATGATCAAGCTCTTTCTCAACTTCACACTCTTTATCTATGCTTTTATCCCCTTTATTTTCCCATGATTACACTACCTTATTTTAACTAAGGATGTTAGGATTATGAGTCTCTTATTGAGGTAGTGATGTAATTTGAGGGGTGGATAAAATGTTCAAGAAACTTAGGATCTCCTTATGCTTAGATTTTCCACCTTATTTCCAACTTTAAATTTCATATCTAGAAGTTTCTTCTTGAGGTGGGGATGTAATGGGAGAGGGAAACGAGGCCTTAGATTCCACTTCCTTTATTTATGATATGGATTTATTCATCTACTTATTAGATAACTCAATCTTGCTATCAAGGTTTGCTTCAAAAACAAAGTTTATCTTTCCAATTCTTTCTTCCAGTTGATTGGGAAAAAGATGATTTTGTTAAGCTTGATTGGGTTCATGAGTAGGGGTAAAGAATAACCAATATAAAACATGGGAAGGTGGATATGAGGGATCATATATTTGGTGATGTTATTCATCATTAATTCTTAGCTTATATTTTAAGGATAAAACCTAGCCACTCACATCTATCATCTCACTTGTGAGCCTTTTCCAATTTACTTTCATAATAGGAGCCCACTCTCTTTTAACTAGTTCTAATACATCTCTCACATTATGAATGAGATGGCTAGAAACATCTTGAACGTGTCCCTTTTATATGTCAATAACCATCATGTACCTCTCATATCCCAAGATATCTAATTTAAAGTTGAATTAGACTAATTTGAGAAGTGACTAGGCTGACTAGGAGGAGAAAGATATTGAGAAGGTAGATTATAGGACTTATACACTTCATGACAAGGATAATAAGAGTCATATTAGAGATGGTAAGGATCATGATAAGGTTGATAAGAATCATACAAAGGCTGATAGGGAATGCCATAAGCTTGAGATATATCATCAACTTGTTTAAAATGATACTCGACACCAAAAACATCCATCGAACTTTATTTGGAAGCAAGAACACAAATAATAACTACCAATAAACTTTAAAAGGAAAACTTGGGATGATTGACCAACTGATGTAACTTTAGAGTTGACATTGATGCTTGGATGGATGCTTCCAAAGGCAGATGTGTTAAAATAAAACACCATAAATATTTCAACTTCTTAGACAATGAGTCCCATAAAGCATGATAAAAGCTATTATCACTTGGATCTGCACCCCTTGAGGAGATGTATCATCTTTCCTCATCCAAGTGGCACAACTGAAACACCTCTAGGTTATAAGTAGCCTAAGAATTAGGTAAATCATAATATATGGATAAATCCCTTTATGTACCACTTTTAGATCACTAATACACCTATGCTTGAAAGTAAAAGGGAGAAAAAACTAAAATTTGTGATAGGATTGTAAAAAGAGGCAATTAGTATCGTGTTAGTGAATGAAATAAAAATTAAAAAAAAACACAATAAATGCTAACACCTTAAGCCTATCTCAAAGGAGGAGATTATTTTATAAAATTGAATAAAACACACAACTAAAATGCAAAATAAACCTTCTTTGGATGTTCCAAAATTCTTGTTGTAGTGTCTTGCTCAGTTTGTGCTCATGAAGTCTTCATCAAAGGAGGCTTGGCTATCTCATCTTATCTTTGGCAGCATGTGGCTTTAGCTTAGCTTGGCTTAGAATCAATTTATAATGATAACATTGATTTTAATGGATTCTTGAATATATTTTTGCATTATAACTTTGCACCAAAAATAACTTTAGAAATAAGGTTTATGGCCTCTCTATTTATAGACTTTTACAAATGGATAGAATCAACCTCAATCATCCATCTCAGGATTGAGATGTGTGGCTAAGGATTAATCCTATTATGAAATTAAAATTGATAAATACGCCCATAAATATTTTGGATAAAGGAGAAATTAAGAGGCATGGAGGGTAATGATGAGGCATGGGAGGCATGGATCTTGATATTTGTGGCATTTAAGGCCTAGGGATGTCTTCCCAAGAAATGAGGTCACTTGATGATGTAGATATTCAATATTCATTTTTAAAAATAAGTATTTAACAAGTTTCCATGTAATTCTTAATTAGGCTCTAATTTTCTTTAATTATCTCTTAAACATGCTTAAGCACTTTATGCACAAAGTAATCAAATTGATTAGAATGCCTTATTATTAGCTTGAAATTTGACTGGATAGAAATTAGAAGTCAATGTCAAATGCATTAAATTAATTATCCCATTTAGGATGTTTCCAACACAAAATAACAAAGACATGCATCTCATATAATAAATTTGATAGAAAAAAGCAATCTAGAGCACCTAAGTGCAAAATTGGCATTTTGACTCAAAATGAACTAATTAAAGTTAGTTGGCCCATAAATTACATTACCCCATTTAGGGATACTCTAGCCAAAATTATCACTTGAATATGTCATTTTCACATCATTTATAGTGTTTTAGTGTTTTTAGGCCAAATTGTGCATTTTAGTGGAAATTGGTTAAAACCCTGATTAGAAGTCATTGGTAGCTAGATTTAGGTGTCTATAGTTTGCCTTTATTTGAGAAGGCATTGCAAGCTATAATCATAGTAAAATATTTTCAAATAATTATAATGTATTGTATGCCTACAAATACAATGATGATAAACTAACTATATAATTCCCCCTTTAGGGAATAATTGGTACACGTAAGTTAGCAAATGGTCCCTCGAAAAGAAAGAAGCAAAAAGAGGGGTTCCAAAAAGAGGAAAGATGATGGAGTGAAAACACAATTATTTTTAATAAGTAGTCAAAATAATTGAGAATACAAGACAGATAATGTATAAAGGTTTACCCAAAGGTGGTTATAAACATTGTAACTTGATAGTGGAAACATGGTATGATAACATAATGATTTACCCAAAAGTGGTTATAATCATTGAGAAATTCAAGTAGGATGGTGTACAATGATTTGCTCATAGGTAGTTATAATCATTAGACCTTGAGTATGGTAAACATGATTTATTTGTTTATTGATGATGGTAACTTAACACAGAGGTTAATGATGCATTGAAATAACTTACTAGTAAGGAGATGCTCATCTAAACTAATAAAGGTTGAAATTATTTAATGGTTAATTACTATATTTAGGATATGATTGGGTTTGAATCAAGATGCCGGTGCCAAAGAGATGTTGATACCACCATTTTTGAATATAATTATTTTAAGCTAAGGTTTGTTGTATCACATGTCGTAGGCATCATGGTATAAGATCATGATGACTTAGGTGAAATATGCATAAGGACTAACTTTCACAGTCCAATACTCAATAGAAAACAATGCACCAATGATAGAAACCATGATGACAATATAAACATATGAATATTTATGGATTATATTATAATTATTGGAAATTAATCACCCAATGAAAACACATAAATTGAATCAAGACAATATTGCTAAAAGCAAACAAACAGGCAGACAAACAAACAAAATAAGTAAAGATAAAAAAATAAACAATGCAATAGAAACCATACAAACATTTCCCATATAAAATAGGTGATAACTTAACAAATTAAAAAAATAGGGGAATAGAAGAAAAAGGAAGGGGGTGGCTAAGCTATCTCTATATGCACTAGGTAAGTGGATGCTACCTACATAATTCCATGGATGTAATATCCAATAAAAACTTTAAGCCAAATCTAATTCTCCCAAGGAATTAGAAGAATGTGATAATTGATGAAAACAAATAGAATGGATGTGAAATCATAGTATTAATGGTCTTTAAAAATGGAAAGAGTGTGAGAGAAAAAAGCCAAAAAGGATGGGGAAACTAAGTGACAAGTGGTTTTGCTTGCAACTTAGTAAGGGTGCCCAAAATCCTTAAGGCAAAGAAGTGGTCAGTGTTTTTGGTTTTTTCTAATGATTTTACAAATATTTTTGGAATTTTTGAAGTATCTCAACTTGATCAAGAATGATGAGACACTAAATGGTTCAAGCTCTCAAAATGGAAATAAAATTCAAACTTAGGTTGATCGTAAGATGACAAGAGAATTCAAACTTAGGTTGCTCACAAAATAGTGAGATCATGGCTTAGGTTTCTCATAAAATGGTGAGATAATGGTGTAAAAGGTGAGTAAATTGACTTCAAAAAATATTGAGCACTTCCTACATAGTCTCAGAATAGGACCTCCAGTCACTGTAGTTTAACCCTACAATGGAAGAATTCAACTAGTGTAGTAGTCAATTCAAATAAAAATACACATAGTTGGTAAAAATTCATAGTATGGCATATGAAGTGGCAATTTGGTATGTCAAGGCTTAATAAACAAATGTTTCCCCTAGTTTTCCCATAGGTGGTTATAACTAAGACATAATAGCACAATTAATGCTACTAATTTGCCCAAAGATGGTTATAATTAGTAGCAAGAGCGGTGATAAGAAAGGAATAACAAATGAAGGATGAAACTACAAAAACTTCTATCATACTACTCCAAAATACAATCTCTATTAAAAGTTCTTGAAAATTTGATTAAAATGATTGGATTCTTTTATGCTAAAAAGGTGTAACAAATGGAAAAATCAAGGTCAAATAGGTTAGGCTTTAGAACACATTTGATTGATAGAATGAGATGGTAAAGTATATGGAATCAGGTAAAAGGAATGATAAGAATAATAGTGATAAAATGGCACCACTAAAATGGTCCTTATAGACAAGACACCTTAAAACTCAAGCATAGTACCATTTTAGGTGAATAATATTCATCAGCTTAGGAAGTTCATCTCTATCTGGTGTGGTAAGCTTGTATACTCCTAATCCATAATCTACAATAATGATGAAAGGCCCTATCCAATTTGGTTTAAATTTACCTTTATGCTTCTTCTCAGCCATGGTATTCTTTTGGTTTTATTTAAGAACAAGATCACCAAGTTTAAATGTTCTATACTTCACATGCTAATTGTAGTGGCCTTTGAGTTAGTTATAATATGCTTGAATGTTATTGAGCATAGCTATGCATTTTTTATCAAGCAATTCTATCTACTATTTTTTATCTAGGACATGCTTAAAAGATATGTATAGTGAAGGTAACTTGACCTTAATGAGAAGGATAGCTTATATTCTATAAACAAGTGAATATGGAGTGGCTCCTATGGGGGTATAGTGATTATTATGGTATACCCAAAGGGTAGGGAATATCTATAGGTGTTAATCATGATCAACATCATTGAAAATATTTTTGAGAATATTTACAATGGTTTTGGTCGATGCTTCAGCTTGGCCATTACCTTGAGGGTAATATGTTGTAGAAAAATGTTATGTGATGTTATATTTAGTACATAGCTTGTCTACATCCTTATTCTTAAATTATCCTCTATTATCAGATATAATGTCAGATGGGATACCATAGCATAAAATGATATGGTTGAAGATGAATTTGAAAATTTGCTTTCTAGTCACATAAGTGAGGGGTATAGATTCAACCCACTTAGTGAAATTCTTAGTGGTGGTAAAGATATTTTTATGGTCATCAAATGAAGTGGGGTTGAACTTAATGAGATCAAGTCCCCATGTAGTAAATGACCATGGTGTCAACATTAGTTTTAAAATTTGTGATGGGGCATGAATCATATTACCATGTCATTGACATTTGTCACACTTATTTACATATGTAACTGCATTTTCATCCATCATGGGCCAATAATAACTAGTACACAAGATATTTTTTGATAGGACTACCCCACTAGAATGAGTGCCACATACCCCTTCATGAACTTCTTTTAACACTAGTGTAGACTCTGTCAAAGTTAAACAATGAAGTAGAGTTCCATAAAAACTACGATGGTAAAGGGTGGATCCAAGTAGAGTATAATGAATGGAGTAATGGATAAAGGATTTAATTTGTTTTTTAGATAGGTTAGGTGGTAAAATTTAGTCATGAAGGTAGTTTTAAAGGTCTAAGTACTAGATATAATTAGGACCAATAATATCATAAATCATTGCAATAGTTGAAGGTTCACGAGTTGGTGCTAACAAATTCTTGATGAGGAACTGATACTCTCTAGCTTTATCTATTTGTCAAACCAGAGAGCCAATAGTAGCCATGGCATTTCTAGTTCTATTAATAGTCCTTGGTATATGTTCAAATTGGATATTTAAAATTTTATACTTCTAGGTATCAACCATAGCCTTATATGGAACTAGCTTGTCATATTTGGCTTGGAAATGGTCTATGACCTGATTGATGATTATATAAGATTCACCATAAACTTGGAGATGAGATATGTTCTAGTGTACTACCTATTGAAGTCTTATGACAAGTGCTTCATATTTAGCCATATTGTTTATATAAGTAAAACTAATTTTGAATGATTTAGGGATTAGCTCCACCTATGGTTTAATAAATAAGAGGCCTACCCCTAATCCATGTGTACTAAATGAACCATCAAAATATAGCTTTCAATGTTGCTCCTCAAGAGGTGTCTCAATAATGGTCATTATGTATTCATCAAGAAAATTAAATGTGAGTGGCTTTGTGTCTATAAGGGGTGCTTTAGTGAGTTGATTCGTAATGACCTATCCCTTGATTACCTTTTGATTGACATACTCTATGTCAAACTCATTAAGAAGCATGATCAATTTGGCCATTATATCTTGTAAAAGTATATTAGATAGTAGATACTTGAGCGGATCTACTTTTGAAATGACCATGGTCTTATTGTTTAGCATATAATGGTGCAGTTTTTGAGTTATAAAGACCATGGCTAGACAAGTTTTTTTAGTAAGTAACTAGTTGTGTTCATATATGACCAAGGTATGGCTTAAGTAGTATACTACATTATATTTTCCATTATTATCATGTTGAGCAAAAATTCCCCCCTAGGCATTGTCAGTAGTTGATAAATACAATAAGAACAACCTTCATGGCATAGGAGGTAACAAAACAAGTGGATTAACTAGATAGTCCTTGACCTTTTAAAAAGCTATTTGTCAGTGATCATCCTAGTGAAATGTAACTTCCTTCTTCAAAATATGTGTACATGGATGACATTTATCTACTAGTTGACAGATGAATCATCGAATTGACTGGATCTTGCCTTGAAAACTATGGAGTTGACTCAAATTGGTTGGTGGTGACATCTCAATGATAGCATGGACTTTGGCTAGATTGACTTAGATGCCCCTATGAGACATAATGAATCCACATAATTTTATTAAGGTTACTCCAAACACACATTTCTTTAGATTGATCCTAAATTTGTACTCTGACAATCTTTCAAATATCTTATGTAGAATTTTTGGATGGTCAGTTCTGGTCTTGGATTTTCCTAATATATCATTGACATAGTCTTCAATAATATGATGAATCATATCATGGAATATGATAGTCATGTCCCTTTGATGTGTATCTCCAACATTATTAATAACAAATGGCATTACCTAATAACAAAATGTTCCCCATGGAGTGGTGAATGTTGTTTTATGTTGGTCTTTTGGTGATATTCTAATTTGGTTATATCCTAAAAATCCATCTATGTGTGAAAGCATTTCATAACCTATTGTAGATTCGATGATCATGTCAATATTAGGTAATGGAAATTCATCCTTAGGACAAGCTTTGTTTATGTCTTAAAAATTAGTATAGATTTGGATTACTTCAAGATTTTTGCTAATAGGTACAATATTAGATATCCATTCAAAGTAGTCAATAGATACATCCTACTTCTAAGAGTTTTTCCAACTCTTTCTTTAACAAGATATCAATGCAAAGATGCATCTTAAATCCTACATGTTTCAATACTTTTGGCATCAAGATTGACCTAAGGTGGTGTAAAAACAAAGTGTGGTCCAAACCTTACATGTCAGAATAAGCCCATACAAAGATATCTACAAATTCTCTCAATAGAGTTGTAAAGACTTCACATTCCTCCTTAGTGAGGGACATGCCTAATTTTACCCATTTTGGGTCTAATGGAGACTTGATGTTCACCTCTATTGTATCTTTGACTAGAAGGGTTGATCCATCTTCTAGGATAGTAGGTAAAGACTTGTACTATTAGACTATATCAAGGTCCTCTTGTAGGACTTGCTCTTTAATGTCTCCTACACATGCTGAATCTGAGTCCCCCAATGGGAGATATGGCCATGTGACAAAAATAGTTGGAAATTCTTGAAGAATTAGATCAAATACTTATTTTTGAAATAAACTAAACTTAGATTCATAGGAAAGTTCATCATTGGTGGTCTCTGTCTAAATTTGAAGAAGAATGAACACCCCCATCTAATGGTGCCTGAAATAGGTTTTCACCACTAGACTAGCCTTTATCTTTAATTTTTCCCTAGTCATAAAGTGCCTCAAAGAGGTTTTAACTTTGGGACCTCAATGTTTTATTTATTTATTTTTGGCTAAGGGTGTTCACTCACTCTCCAAAATAGGCTTTAGGATCTAATGTAATTGAAAATCCTAATTTGTGATCTCCCAATGGAACATTGTCTCTAAGGCCTAGAAAATCAAAGAATGCCTCATCATTATGAAACTCAACAATCAAAAAATTGGGTTCTTGTTGGTCCCAATCTATCTATTAGGGATAGTATATAGTAATGGGTTATGATGAATGATTAGGGTAAAGGTAAAAATGGCATTATTATCAAATAGATTAATCTCAGCTAAGTCATCAAAGGTGAGGTTATGATCAAACTCTGCTTCATTGTTAGCATCATCATCACTAGCCACTATTGATAAAACTCAAATAAGATATGTGGGGTCACCCCTAAGTAGTTTAAATCTAATTCCATAAGGTCTATTATACTTAGTCATGGAAATTGGGTCAATGGTTCCTCGTTGATGTAGTATGAGGCCTATTCTTTCATAATCTTGATTCCCCATGATCTTATGAGGAATAGGATAGTTTTCACTTTTATAAAAATTAGCTTGGTTGTCATTATACAACCATGATTCATCACCTTCAAGAGGGTTTAGTTCTAGTCCAGATGCTAGTACAAACATGATAGGTCCCTTATCTTTGTTCTTTTGTTACCAATCCATGTGTTTATAACTTTAGGTCATCCAAAGGTCTTTGGATTCTAAGGAAGATTGGCAATATGGATGGTATCATGGGTCGTATACTCCTTTGGGCCACTATAAAAAATGGTGAAATGATTAGAAGCTTCAAGAAGCAACATGTGGGAAAGGTAATCCAAGGAATTAAGATCTATGCAATTATCTTATGAGGATCAATAAGTATGGCCTTTCCTTTATCCTAATTGGAACTTGGATTCATACCATATTGGTAATTGTAGCTTTAAAACTTGGCCTCAAGATGTTTCTAATGTTCATATGGGTGTAAATCTCCTAGAATATTCACTTCTCCATCCTTGAGTGAGATAAATTGATACATTGGTGCAGTGTTGATGGGACTACATGAATCTCATGGAACCAAGGCCTTCCTAGAATCATATTATATGACAACTCAAGATCAAGCACATGGAAAAGTGTATCATAGGTCAAAGGCCCAATGATAACTGATAAGTTAATGGTGCCTTATGATTATATTTTTTAATTATCATAAGCTTTGATAGTTATCATTTTTGGCTGGAGATCTACCATTATGTACCCAAGAAGCTTGATGAGTTTTAGAGAAACTATGTTGAGGCCTAATCCATTATGTATAAGGAAACATTTCACTTTATGCAAATTTATATAAAATTATATATATAATGGATTATTATGGAGTGGGTCAAGGGAAGACATATCACTTTGGTTGAATGTGACTTATTGAGCTAGAGATAGGTGTCCAACAAAAGCTTTAAATTTATCAAGGGATATGTCACTAGAAATAGTAGATTGGGTTAAAAATTCATTCAAAATGTTATTATGGATTATTGATGTTCATATCACATCTAAAAAAGAAATTTATGCTGGTGTCTTCTATAATTGTTCCACATTATCAAACTTCTTATCTTGGTCAATGGTGAATGGTTTATTTTGAGGCTGAATGGTTGGTTGGATAACAGGAAAAGTGGTAGATGTTGTTGGACCTAGGATAGTAATTTTGACCTTTGTGTTGGGATTACACAATCAGGATTAGATGTTGGACCATAATTTATAACAAATGCTAGGAATGGTGTGGCACCAGATTAGACAAGTCTCGGTTGCTAGTGCACTTTTATGTGATCATGTGGTAAGAGTAATTTATTAGTTATGGTCTAAAAGTGGGAGTTACAATTTATTGGTTTGCTAGTGTGTAGTCCTAGGTAAAAGAAGGATTATCCATGTAATTTGGTTGAATGGTATTTTTAATCAATGGTCTAGATTGATAAGTGCTTGGTCTAGGATTAATGGAGATGGCATTAATGCTACTCCCTATAATATGATGTACAACCCTATTGTAGTCATGTGAAACTACATGGTAGGTTTGTTGGTTTTTACCATTCTAACCTTGGTTTTGTCCATTATTCTGACATTGTGGGTTTTATTGTTGACTCTGTTAATTCTATTGGTTGGCCATTGATTTTGATACTATTGATTTTATTGTTCCATTGACTGGTGTTCTTGTTGTTATTATTGATTGTTATGTTACTGTTGTGTTTTATGCTAGGAAAAGAGGTTTTGATAAATCCCAAGAGTTTGATTTGAGATTAAAGCACCATTATCCAATGTTATCTTCCCATTCTCCAACATATTGTTAATAAAATGATTGATTTACACACACACACACACACACACACACACACACACACACACACACACACACACACACACACACACACACACACAGATATATATATATATGTATTAATATATATATATATATATATATATATATATATATATATATATATATATATATATATATATATATATATATATATATTAATGACTTTAGATTCATTGCTCTAGTTTTTTCATCTTTTATACCTATTTGGATCAAAGGGGAGTTTGTTGGATCATATGATCTAGAGTATTATTTAGCTTTATGTTTTCTTAGTTTAATTTAATGTTAGTACTAAATTTTAGTTGGCTCATAGGATAGTTAGTTGAGTCCCATAGTGGAACCGCCCATAAAAGATTTATATAAGATTCTACCTTCTTTGTAAAAAGATAACCTGACATAATATATTATTTTATTTCACCAAATGATTTACCAATAATGTAAATTTAGAATTATTTTTCCTCCCACTTGGTGCCAATAAGATCATAAACTCCTTTGTGAGAGTATTTATAGTATTATTGAGGAAATTTTTTCATCTTTCACTAACCAACTTAAGTAGACACTAACATCTAGTTATAGTATTTTCATAGATAAACTTGGATGTGTCCCTATTTTTATAGCTTGGTATCATAGTAGATTTAACCCATTAAATAAAATAGTTTGTCACAGTGATTATGTAACATACATGTTTATGTTTTCTAGGTGGATTTATTGATCCCACAAATTTAGTACCCCATTATTCAAATCATTGATCATCTATCATAGGATTTGGTATAATCTCATCTCTTTGATTTGGTTTTCTCATTATCTAAAATATATCACAAAGTTTAGCTACTAGATGTGCATCCTGAAATAGATTAGGCCACCATAGACCATTTTGTAGAATATTTATCATAGTGGATTATCTTTTGAAATGTACACTTGTGATTTTTTTTATGTGCCTCTTTAGGAATTTATGTCTATTCATGTCCCACAAATACTCTACATAGTACTCCATATTTATCCACTTTTCATAAAATGTTGAAGGTAATAACTCATGTGATCAACTACTTTTTCTGTCTTTCTACATAGTGTATAGTAAGTATCCCCTACTATAGGAAATTTTCTATCTTAATTTTTTTTTGTAAATGTAAAGACTCAAAATATATGTGCATCTAGTGATTCATCTTAAAGCTCCATCATTTATTCTCCATTCCATATATGGATTAATTTATTTTTTGTACATACTCCCTTCTAAGCCTCATATTTACTTTGAACTAGAACACTCAAACCAACATCAACCATTGAGATATCTTAGCTCCCAACATGGGATTATTTTTCAAGTGTCACAGATCTTGGTGATTAGTGAGTAATTAAAATGTCATTGATATAAGGTAGTGCCTAAACTTATGTAGTGTGAACACCATTATTATATCTTCCCTTTTTGTAGTTATATAATTATTTTTTATGGCTGATACTTTGTGATGTGTAAATGAATAGGATTATCCAATCCTCATCTCCTAGTTGTGTGGTAAGAGATCCTATCATAGTTATATTATCATCCACATGAATGTTAAAAGGTTTTATTCAATTGGTAAACACTAAAATGTTATCTATTACCAATCTCTACTTGAGATCTAAAAACATTATGTTAGTACTGTTTATTTTATTCACACCTAGCATCTTTGCATAGTAGTCTTTCCATAGGGAAAAATATAGTTTCATAACCTTTTATGAATTTTATGTATTAGCCTATATTCCCTAAAATATTTCACCTATTTCAAACTTTTAAGAGGTGTCATGCCCATAATTACTAGAATTTTGGTTGGCTCCACCAAAATCCTATCACTACATACTATATACCCTAATAAAACACTAAAAGGTGTTCAAAATAAGAATATATTTAGGTTTAGTGTAATTTTTAATGCTTGGAAACATTCCAACATAAATAATAGATTATAAAATTGATCCTTGAACAAGGAAAAGACAAGCCAATCATCTAGGTAGACTTCCTAGAACACATTTTTGGAATCTATAAAGGCAGTGACCACATCTCTAAATAACATAATTTGAACATTATTTAGCCTAAATGAAATTAATTTATAACTAAAATATCCCTATTTTTTGTGAAATTTAATTTTTATTTATCCTTTACTATGATTGGAATTTTTTGATAACCACTACACTCATCTTTAAAATAATATACTTCATCTCTTGTGACTAACTGTAAGACCTCATTTATGAATAGAATTTGGAATGGGTCATTCTTACATGCATCATTTAGTGCATGTTAATACCCAAACACTCTTATTTCCATGGAATTATTAGGTTAAACCACCAATGGGTTAACTCGATCTACCTTTTCCATTATATCTAATTCCTAAGCCTTGCATATGATCTGTATCAACTTTTAATTTCAATTTCATGTTGGGATTTAGCTTGTATGGTTTATTTTTCCTATATCTTGAAAACTCTTCTAATTATATGTTAATTATCCCTAACTAATGATATACATACTTTAATTTTACAAAATATGTTGGAAATACATCCTAATAATCTCAAAAAAGTTTCAGTGGTTTTAAAACTTTGTTTTGTGTATCGTAGTTCCTTAGAGTCACAATTTTGGGTTCATAATTTTTGATAATGTTCCCAAAAAAATATCTAATGGTTCTTGATATATTTGTTTCTATCCAATTGGAATTTTTTTCACCTATTTATATGCCCTTCCTATTCTTAAATATTTAAAATTTGCAACTTTACATCTTTAGTTTGTTATATGATGTCAACTTCAGATGGATTTGCTTCTTACTTAGGTTCAAATAAGCCATTTAAATCTAAGTCCTCATCACTATCACTAGACTCTATCAATTGTACATCATATGTGATCATATTTCAAGGTTTAACAAAAATATAATCCTTTTATTTATTGGCCTTGTATTTTTGGATAACTATATTCAAATATCTAGTTCTTTCCTATTGTAAATATGAGTTTGTCATAGTAATTAAATATTATTCTCTCCCATAAAATTAAAATATTTTTAAATTATTCATAGTGTTATGCATAGGATGATTCTCATCATCAAAGACAAAAGTCTAAGTGAAATATTATTTTACCGAAGGCTAGTTATTTTTTTCTCTTCCATGTTTTTGGTTCATGTAATAGGCTATTAGAAGTACTACCAGAGTATAACTAAATAAGTGCTAAAAAATATTTGTGTTTTACACCCTACACTAACCACACATTTATGAGCATTTATTTTTGGGCATTGTCTTTCCTGTAAAAAGGGTCATTATTCCCTAATAGAGATGGTATTTAGAATCAAATCCACAATAGCTCACAAGCCTCATCTAATTTTAGTTGGTTTATTCTATAAACTACCCAAAAATTTTTAGTAGTTCCCATTAATGAATAATTTAATGCACTCAATCTATGATATATATTAGGAACATGGTGTTATAATATAAAGATAAACTAGTTAAAATATTTAGTTTCAAAATATTTAGGTAATTGGCATTTAGTGGTGAAAACCATTCATAACAGACACACCTCATGATCTCTTCTCACCCATTTCAACATGTGGGTATCTGAATCACCACTTAAGAAAGACATTACTTCCCATGGTAATATTATTTATGTTATAGGTTTTATATAATCCATGTGTGTCACTCCTGCATTATATAATAAACTGGCATTATACCTTGTTGGTGATTACATTAATGGTGAGTTGTAGTCTTCTATCTGGAACATCAAAACATTTCCTTAGTTATTACTATAGACACTTAATTTTAATCACTTTCATGTCTAAACTATAATCAATAGTGAATTTTCATAATCACATTAAGGTTTATCCATAAATCACTACTAGATCTAATTTACCCACATAATTATCATTTTAACAAATAATCATAGTGATGTATCCATGTTTGGGGCAATAGATGATTAATATTATCGAGTGTATCCTAAAATTAAATCAACCCTTTCTAAGTATCGTCATAAGATAATTAATTGAATACTTGACTGGAAAATAGAAACATTACAAAAATCTACCATTCTTCTAATTATTGGTTAATCCCACTTAATCAAGCGTAATCATTCCTCTAATAGGAAAATTCATGGATTTGGAATTATCTTATTTTCTTAAAATCAAAATTGGAATATTGCCTCACAAATGGATGAAATCATCATGAAAAGTGTTAAATAAAGGGAAGGTTATGACTTGTCTTACATTTTATTTACACACTCAAGATAATTTATTACACCTATCTTACACACTCTTCCTCTTACACCCCTCTTACACACTCCAAGAGGACCAATGATTACACTTTTATTCCAACATGCCTTTCATAATCCGAAAGGCCTTCAATGGAATCTATTATGCACTCCATGTGATTAATAATAGATTTGAGGATTGATCCTCAACACTCCATCTTGATATGAGATGAATTATTCACAATGATTTATTAAATCCATAAATAATAACCTAACACCTCTCATTTCAAGAAGATTCTCCATGGAAACTTACTCTACCAAATTATACAAAGAGATTTAATACATTCACGCCAATCTAAATAAAAAATCAAGTTTATACAAGGGTACTTCCCACATGAGGAATCAAGAATTGAAAATTACTTATAATCTATAATCTAAGATCAACCTCTTTAGATTAGTCTTTAAGAAAATATTCAAAGGAGGTAAAAACATGGTTATTTATATTCCAATTGCATTTATTTCTTTTTTTCCACATAAATCAATCTAGGGATTAGGCTTGAGATGTTATGTCTTTATATTTTTATTTTTTTCACTAATATTTAAATAACCTCTCTTAGATTCTTGATCTACACAATTAGCCTTCTAAATAAGATAATTCACTTTTGTTTTTAAAATTTTCATTAAAGTCTATTCCAGACACAATAATGAATTTGTTCATACGTAGCTTTGAATTCAACATGATCTTTAGTGAAATTGTATGTTATAGTGGTGAAATCATCAAAACTAAGAAATTAGTCAAATAATTAGTGAAATCATTACTTGCAATAGTGAAATCATCATTAACTTGTTTTTTTTACCATTTTTGAAATTACATGTATCTTTAGTGAAATCTATTTCACTATCATGAAATCATTTACAGAATGTGAAATCATTTATTTATATTTTATGTTTTACTTGTTTTCATAAGTGTGAAATCATTTGACTAATTAGAAAAATTATGTTGTATATTAGTGAAATTATTTTTTTAATAGTAGATAAATTATGACTCATAATAGAAAAATTATTAATCTTAGTAGTGAAATTGTTTTACAGTACTTTATATCTATTATTTACATAGGTCACATTATTGAAATTATAGACCTTGATAATTAAATTGTAGATCCTAGAAGAGAAATAATGTTTCATATTAAAAAAATTATCTTTTCAGAAGTAGTGAAATTATGGATCATAGTAGAAAAATTATTAATATCAGTATTAAAACCATTTTAAATATATTTTATATATGTTTTATACATAGGTCACATCCATAAAATTTAATACCTCAATAACTAAATTATAAACCCTAACAATTAAAAGCATTTTCAACAGTAGAAAAAATATTTGTTTACTATTTTGTGTTCATTATGTAGGCCCTAATTATGAAATTGATCGGATTAGAGGTGAAATAGGGATATATATTATTTAAATCATTCTATAACAAGTTTGAGACTTAAACAAACCCATTTTCAAGTTCATTATTGACTCAAAACCAAATTTATCAAACTTCTAACTATTTTTGTTGTAGGACCTTACCTAAAGAAGTGGTATTTTGAGTCAAACAAATTTTTATCACCTCATATTTCAATTAGGGCATTAAAAATGAATTAACATTTAAATTGGGTCATAAAAAAGTTATTCATTTTCTTCTTATTTACTTTCTTTTAAGTTTCATGTTGTTTAACTATTTTGTGGGGTTCTTTTTGCACATATGCTCTCCCCTTTTTGGGTGACTCAAAGACGTAAAATTTCATATTTTCATTTCACCCTATTTTTAATTTTGACTATGTGGGGTACAATTTATCACCTTCATACAAGTATTTATGGGTGTGTTGACCTAATAATTCACATCCTATCATTGTACCAAAACTCATTTATCCATCAAGGTATACAAATTAAGGAGCATTGCCATTTGGAAGGCTAGAATTTGTTCTTTTACATTTTCATGTGAGGAAATTAACCACAAGGAATTATTTCCAATATCATAGGATAATATGTAGAACCCTTGAAAGGATAAATCTTGGAAATAATATTTAACTTCTTTATTGATAGACTTGTGTGTATGTATTATGAGGTATATATGGACCATATAGAAAGCCCAAGTAAAATTATAAGAAAACCCAATATCTAGTATCACTTGAATGATACCCTAATAGTTTAAGTGGTTATAAATGGATAATAGCCTCTTTTGAATGTTCTAATCTTGGATTGATTTTTATATGCCTCTTTTTCCATGGATCATTTATTGGCATAGGGGTACAAAGGTAATATCCCCCAAAGATCACCTTGCTCATACAAACCTTTTGAGAGAAGGGTAGGGTTAAGATACCATGAATAATTCATTTAATAAACACATAAAATTTATAATCTTCTCTCAAGGAAAGTATTTCAAAAGTTTAATAGATGTGATGCAAACCCACATTAGTTATTAAAATTGCTTTATAATGCTTGTGTGTTGTTTCTTGATTTTTGTTTTGAAACCTTGTTCAAACTTGAGACCAAATCAAATAAAGCAATTCAAATTCCAAATGTAAAAAAAAATTATATACACATAATGAGTTTTTATTATACAAAAACATTGGATCAAACAAAAGTGACATGTTAAAACTTGGTGCCAATATCTATATTAATTTTTAAAACCATGTCTTTAGTCTACCCAATTTGAAACAAGAATTTTGTCTTAATCCAAATTTCCATTTCAAACTAAGTAAAAGACCAAATTTATATCTTCTTTCCCATGTTGTGACATTATGCCATTAATTTTAGTCTAAAACTAATTTTAAATCTAAGTGCCAATTCTAAATCAAACTTATTTTCAAGGTCAAACCAAGTCTAAATCCAATTTCTAAGACCAAGTTCTAGTTCTAGTAGAATTATTAAAAAGACCAAATTAATTTTAGAATTCAAAGGTTTAAATCTAAGTTCAAACCTTGATTCACCATTATCAACCAAAACTAATTATCATGTCAACATTTACATATTTAAAATTTTATAAGGTGTATCAAATAAGTTAAGTCTCCTTTCTTTATTCACAAAGTCAAGTTTACAAGATCAAAACCTTTCAAGATAAGACCAAATGAAAAACATTTTCAAAGCCTAAACATTAAACATTTAAAATTGAAACCATAGTGCCCAAAAATTGTGAATTTATCCTTTGAGAATAATGTTTTAAACATTTTCATTGATGTACCTTTGATTATTGTATTCCAAATTTTACATTTACCTTAACATAATCCAAAAATCTTACCTCAAACTAATTTCCAAGTGATATTCTAAGTGAAGTCACATATCAAATCAAGACAATGTTTAAGGCATCTAAGACCTTTTAAAAATGAAGATCATAAGACTAAACATGCCTAAGTATATGAATAGTGGGGCCATTTACAACCCATAATTTGATGAGGAGGTATTTTACAATCCCTATGGGTATGATCACTATATATAGGATGAATAATATCAACAATAACTTACCAATGTATCATCCAATATAAGAATTAAACAACTTCATATCATATCACCTAGTGTTGAATAAGGTCAATACCAACCATACCTTTCACACATACCATTTTATATAAAATATAGACCTAATATAATGTATCATGTTAATATTCCACCTCGTGATGAATATTGACAAGATCAATTCAATCAACAACTATTTGATAACAAAGATGAACATCTTGTTAGATTGTTAGAAATGGGTGAAAATTTTCCCTTGGATTCCCTATGGAGGATTTGTGTTATTTAGTTAGAAGACCCAATGAAACACATTTTACATTATTATAGATCAAGATACTACTAACCAATATCAAATTTTCAATTAAGTTAACTTATCACTTTATAAATACAATAATCTAATCTGGATATAGCTACTTTAACTAAACCTTTTGATGCATTTAAATTCTAAAATCCCACATTATTAGAATTAAATCCTCCAATATAACAAGCATTATATTTTTATACCTATCCCATATATAATTTGAGTCCATTTTCTAACAAAAAATTAATTATGGATATGTTTAACACACCCATAGTTGAAACCAATATAGTGACTACTCTTGATTTGGATCTCCTTGTAGATTATACCTATCATATGGTGGATAGGTCTCAAATAAAATATTTTTAACTCACATTAGGTACTATAAAAATGTGAAAAAATATTATTACATCTTCTCCACAACTTCCTCATTCCAACATTCTAAGTACCTTGTAATAATAAGTTTTAAACCCACCTGAACCACAACATCAATTTGAACATAACCCACTTCAAAAAGTGGTGACCAATTCTCCACTTCAATAAGTGGTGACCAATCCTCCACTTAAACAAGTGGAAACTAATCCCCCACCTCAATAAGTGGCAACTAACTTGTTATTTTAATAAGTGTTAATTAATCCCCAACTGATGTTGTCTAACCAAAAATGTGTTTTTATTAGTCAATCAATTATTTATTATATTCAATAAGGAGCCTATTAAAGACAATAACATATTTCATTTAACTAATACAAATTTCCCCCTATGTGACATATTCATAGGAATCAATACTAGAATCCCCTCTAATCCTAACAAATCTTATTTAATACCTAATAGAACATTCCTCCATTCGGGCCTTAGTTCCCTCCAAATAAACATCACAATTAATAACAAGTGTATTACCAACAAAAAGTCCCCTATCTATAGTATAAATCTAATAAAAAGGTGAATATTCTTGGAAAAAACAATCGCATACTAGTTCCTAAATATTTTATAACACCTCATTATCTAGGTTAAGGTAGTATACCTTTGAATACCCAATAATAATTTTCCACTTCCTCTCACTTCAATCCTATTTTTCAATATTTAGAGTAGGTAAATGATGCAATTTCATCCATTCAAGTCATAAATTAGAGTAATAAGTTTTAATTGGATGACATGTGCTCTTATCCTTTTTATATGACTTATCTTTAGATACCTTTTTGCATCACTTCGAGATGCCTAAATTTGATAAATATAAAGGGAAATTTGATCCCAATGAGACTCTAAAAGATTTATTTGTTTCATTTCAAGAAGTTTTTTATATCCCTATATACCTACTTCACTTGTTTCCATGCAGTTTGGCTGGGCACACCTTATAATTATTCTTTGGTCTACTTAATAATTCTATTGATAAATTTGATTACTTGTTTGATATATTTGTTTAAAAATTATCTTTCAACATTGAACATGCACAGACTATGGTTGACCTATGTCAGAATAAAAAATAAGAGAAATATTTTCTACATTTTTACAACTATGGCACTCATTAGCTAGTTGAGTCCCTCATAATCTCCCTAATAAAAAATTACCTGTAATGTTCACAACTAATCTATAATTTGATGTAGATCATAACCTAAAGATTATTTACAAAAATAAATTTGTATAAGTTATTTCCAAATTAATACAAATTTTTAAATCCCTCATCGATAAATTGATAATCAAGATTTACTTTTAAAACCAATCTCATAATAAAGATCAAACATAAGCTCCTATACAAGTGAAAGAAAGTACATCAGAGAAGCCTAAACCATCCAAAATGAATATAAATATGGTAGGGTATGGTATTTAATATCAACATGTGAAAATGGTGAAATAACTACCTATTAAATTGAACCAACTTATTCAATCTTACTTTAAAAAGATTGCCTCCAATAAGAGGTCATTATCACAAAAAGAAATTGATAATCTCAGTGAATCTATTGAGATGGTTTTCCAAAATATATTTTTATCTAACATGATCATTTATATAATGCCAAAAACATTTACATAAAAATATCCTAAAATTTATTGGTATAATGAGAATGAATTTTTTTATTATCATCTAGTTAAAGGCCATTCTATTCACATATGTGTGTAGCTTCACCATATTTTTTAATATCTAATCAAAAGTGATGAAATAGCACTAGATAATGTGAACACAACATTTAATCAAGATTTAGGTATCTATAAAAACCCTTTTCCAAAACATAATTCCAATCACAATCATAATTATAATAGACCTCTTCATAATCAAAATTAGAGATATAACCAACAATAGTAATAACATAATTGAGGTCAAGTTACCCATTATAATCAAGTTAATTAGAAAATGTCCCCTGTGACTACAAAGTTGTAGGTCACAACACTATTGAACATATTGTTACCATTAATATTAATCCTAAGCCAATAAATAACAATACTTGATATCCTTCATTGTTCATTTTAGGACCTCCACCTCCATTTTTTGGTAATCATCATTTGGCTCATAATATCCCAAATTATAATCAATAGCCAAGAGTTACCATTTTAGACATTCATTACCCTTTTTATAATTATAGTAACCCTCTACTGACTCAATATTGTGCAATCACAAATTGATGATGTTAGGTTACCATTCAAGGTCTTACACCTTCTTCCTCCAAAAATCCCATTCAAGGTCCTCCACCTTAGAATACTAAGCTAATTTATCCTATTAATGATAAACCTTATGATATTATGGAACAACTAAAAAATACATTCGCATAAATTTCTATTTTATATCTTTTTCATATGTCAAACTTACAAAAGAACATATTGAATGATATTTCTAGTTATTATAAAGTTCCAAGTGACATTGTGTTTGGTAAATTTCAAACACTTGTGAATCATCTAGATCTATGCCAACAACTCACCTATAATCAAATAGATATTTTTTCCCTTGTACCTTTATATAATAAAGCATTTTAAATAGAAGAAATTATTTCCCATCATAAAGTTAAAAGGGTCCTCATAGACAATGGTTCAAGGCTAAATATTGTAACTTTAAATCTAGTCAAATAATTGGGATACATAGTAGTATATATTCATCATAATACCATAAATATAAAAGCCTATGATAATGAGGAGTGGGGATATTAAAGTACCAATTTTTTCATGTTATCATTAGGCTTCTAACCCATGATACTCTTTACCATGTTCTTGAATTGGAACTATCATATAATTTTCTTTTGGGGAAACCATAGATTCATGAAATATATGTTGTACCTTCTACTCTCCATTAGTGTATCAAGGTTCCCCATTATAGATTATAAGTTACTATTCATGGTGACTTGTAATGATACCAATTTTATAAACACATGAAAGTAGAATTCGAAAGTTACAACTATGACTTTTGGATATAGCCTATCCTTAAAAAGGATAAGGATATAGTTGATCAACCTCTTGAGTCTAATAATGTGGATCCAAGTACCCTTGCCTCTACTTCATATACACCACCTATTATAATAGCCAATCATTTTACCATTCAGGATGATGGCCTTAAGGAATACAAAATTAGTAATTCTTTGCTTATAGCCATGTTTCCTAGGATGCCTAAATCATATGGTAGACCCAAAGTGAAAGCTACCAAAATGGAATGGCATAAAAAGAATGAATCTCATTAGAATGGACTTATGGTTTTCATCAAAACTAATTCATAGTAGTAAGAACAAATAAAGGTTGGTGATTAATCATGGTTATATAATTATTATTTTCCTACTTGTTACCAAAACACTAAGTATCCTATTCCAAGAAATATAATGGATAATAAAGCCTCTAAAGTCAAGGGACTATGGAAAAAATAGGAAGGAATTATTGAATAAGTATCAATTTTTTAAAAAATAACTCAAGGTATTGGATTAAAATGACCTAGGGGTGACCCTTTAGATCTTGAGAGTTATTATAACTTATCTTCTAATACATAAAATTTTGAAAGTGACGTCGAGTCTTATTATAGCATTTACAATGAGATGGTTGATACCAATTTATTTAACCTTAATACCATTTTTAATATTACACTTGTGCCATATAATTCCCCTCTTTTCCTCCATCATCCCCAATTGATTGACTAGGACAAAAAAGAATCTTATATACCATAATATTATTTTCAAAATGATGAGGCCATATTTCTTGGGTCTCAAATATAATTTACCATTTGGTGATTAGAAATAAAGATTTTCTATTACATTAAACCTTGATGTATATTTTGTAGAGTAAGTGAACTTCCTTAGTCACAAACAAAAATAAAAAAAATAAAACATTGAGGTCCCAAAGTGAAAACCTACTTAAGATACTTTTGGACTAGGGTAAAAGTAAAGAAAAACATAAACCCCATGGTGGAAACCTATTCTAGGTGCCATTTGATGGGGAAGTTCACCCTAATTAAAATGAAGCATAAGCCTCTTATAGTCCCAAACTTTCATGATAATCAAAGATCACTTCAGAGGATCAAAAAGTATTTGATCAATTAGCTCAATATTTTCCATAAGACTTTTTTGAATGACCTTTTCTACACCTTAGTGATTCAAATTATTCTTGCATGGGTGAAATCAAGGAGCTAGTCAAGCCACCAAACAAAGATGCAGATCCATGTACCACATTATCACCTATTATAAAATATGGTTTCAAACTACTTATGGATGATACCACCAAAGTCAACATTGGAGCACCTATGGATCCAAAATGGATCAAACTTGGAGCCTCCCTCACTAAGGAGTAATGTGAGATTTTTACTTCCCTCCTTATAGAGTTTGTTGATATTTTTGCATGGTTTTATTCAAATATTCCTAGATTGAACCATCATTTAGTTGAAAATTCCCTTGTTGTACAGCTTGATGCCAAGGCAATCAATCAACAATTGATAAAAATGCACCCTACCATAGTCATACTTGTCAATAAAGAATTAGAAAAAAATTGGTTGTAGGGTTTATCCATCATATTGATTATTTAGAGTGGAATCTAACATAGTCCTAGTCAAAAAAATCCATGAAGAATCTAGTTATGTATTGACTTCAGATATATTAATAAATCATGCCTAAAGGATGATATTCTTTTTCCTAACATTGATGTTACTATGGATTCCATAGTAGGTTACAAGATGTTATCTCTTATGGATGGATTCTCTAAATATAATCAGATCAAGATTATACTAAAATAATAATAAAAGATAGTGTTCACCACTCCATGGGGAATGTTTTGTTATCAAGTGATGTCATTTGGCCTCAAGAATGTTGGTGCCACATAACAAGATGTTATTAATATCATTTTCCATACATGATATATGATATGCTTGAAGACTAAATGGATGATATTTTGGGAAAATCCAAGACTAGAGTAGGACATCTAGATGTATTGTGAATAATCTTTGAAAGGATTCATGAATATAAGGTAAGTCTTAACCCTAAAAAATTATATCTTTGGCATTAATTAAATAAAATTTCTATATTTCATTATCTCCTATAATGGAATTGATGTTAATCCAACTAAGGCTAATTCAATCACATAAATGTCTCCACATTCTAATCTCATATAGCTCTATAGCCTATAGCGCAAGATCTAATCTATCAGGTGGTTTATTTCCTAATTGGTAGACATATGCCATCCTTTCACTCATATTCTAAAAAAAAGTACCATTTTTCATGGAATATCAATTGTCAGTAGGATTTTGAGAAATTAAAATAATCTATAGTGTATACACCTATTCTTTCTCCACCTTCACAAAGAAAACCATTAGTTTTATACATTTCAGTGATTGATGTGCCTTGGGATCACTCTTAAACATAATGATCAAGGGAAAGAAATAGTTGTATATTATTCAAGATACAAATTAGTAAACTATAAATAAAATTATAGGTCAGTTTAAAAATACTACTTACCCATGGTATTTATACCCCAAAATTTATGACATTATATTATAAAAAACAAGACCATTATCATTGCTAAAGTGGACCCACTCAAATACCTACTTTTCAGGGCAACCTTGACTGGTTGTATGGAAAAATAGATCATGATATTGAGTGAATTTGATATTTAATATGTGTATCAAAAGAGCATCACATTGTAGGAACTTGAAAACCAACTTGTCAAACACCCTTGTCAACTATGAAGTAACTCATGTTCAATTTCCATAATGATTCAATAATGAATCTAGATGACATTTATTTTGAGTCTTGGCACTGGACCCTTTATCATGATGGATCATATACTTATAAAGGATCATGATCTAGTATTATATTCATAACATCACAAGGGAATACCATTCCCAAAGTATTTCACATTATTTTTTCTTATATCAATAATATCACAAAGTATGAAGCACTCATTACAAGGCTTCATCTAGTAGTATAATGTAATATTAAGAAATTACAAGGTCATGGAGATTATCAATTGATTATCAAATAGGTAACAAATTAATACTAGACCAAATATGACAAGCTCATTCCTTACAATATTATGATGAAACATAATAAACATAGCTTTGAACATGTCCACTTTAAATAGATTCCAAGGGCCAACATTAGAATTATCAATGCAATGGTAACAATTGGTTCACTAATATAAATTATAGATCGTGTTATAGATTATCAATTCCTTGTTGAACATCTCTTAAGTCTAGCTCATGAATGTTCTAAATAGAAAATGGTGTGCAATATTATTGGCCCCAACTAACATTAGTACTCTAATATATATGCCTACATTCATGATAATATTTTCCCTTATAACCTTTCCCATAACAAGCAAAAAAAATTCATTCATACCACTCATTATTCCATTCTCACTAACACACTATATCATAGAGGATATGATAGAACTCTAATTCATTGTTTAACCTTGATATAGTATAGATTAGTGACTAAATAATTAAATAAATGGATTTGTGGGGCCCAAAATGGTGGAGTGGTCCTTGATAATAAACTCATGCATACATGATATTATTATATTGTTATGGAATTTGATGCATGTGAATATGTAAATAATTATATGGCTTATCAAAAACATGCTAATATCATTCATACAATATCTCAACCACTTCCACTGATCACTATGCCATGGCCATTTTCAATATAGAGACTTGATCTTGTAAGGAAAATTAATTATGAATTATCATATAACCATAAACATATCTTTAATGCAATTAAATATTTTACAAAGTGGGTTGAATCCATTTCACTCACTTATGTAACTAAGAATTATATTTAAATATTCATCCTCAACCATCTAATTCATAACTTTGACATTCCCTCTAACATCATTATTTACAATGGAGAATCTTTTGAAAATAAGGACATCAAAGCCCTTTATGCCAAACACCAATCAAACAATAGTTCTACATTACCTCTTCTCCTCAAAGCAATGACCAAGTTAAAGCATCTAAAAATATCCTTATCAAAATCCTTAAAAATATATTTAATGGTTTTGGATAGGATTAACATCCATAATTATTTCCTACACTTGGGCTTACCATACCAATATCTAAACCCCAATAGGAGCCATATTATACTTATTTTTTTATGGCACTAAAGTTATTCTCCTTATCAATATCAAGTTTACTTTCTTGCACATTTCATTGTAGAATATCATTGATGAAGAGGAATATAGTCTCTTAGTTATAAAAATTGTAACTACTTGATGAAAAATGTATATCTTCTTTGAATAATATCTAGGCATATCAAAATAGGTTATTGTAGTTACAACAATCATATCAAACATAGAGATTTTAAACTTGGTGACATGGTCCTAAAATAAAAATAAAATAATACTAATGTTACCCATGAAAAAAGGAAAACTTGAGACTAATTGGTTTGTCCCATTCATCATTATAACAAAATATGGATCTAGACCATACAAATTGGATATATTATATGGTGAAGAGCTAGAAAAACCCATGAATATTATGCATCTCAAGCATTTTTACACTTGATTTGATTGAACATTGTCTATGAGGACACCTTCTTGGGGGCATGACCTAAAAACACCCTTCCTTCATCCTAGGGTTCATTTAGTGGGCCATATAAAAAAATCCATGTAGGTCCTAAGGTTAATTAGATTTGTAATGGTGGTAAGTTAGTTTGGAAGGTGTATCATTATATAGACAAATCATGTGATGCCACATGGAAAATCACACAAGTATTACCAATTTTATTTGAATCTCACACAAAGGTAGATGAATACCTATAAAATGTATACAAATGATGGAATAGTACTAATAAATGATGATAAGTTATAGATGAATGATGGCAGACTATGGGCTGACATTGATAGGTAATGGGTGGACACCATTAATCTACTAGTGAGCATTAGTAGTTTGTGGGTAAACATTAGTATGATATGTGTGGATCCCCATAACCTATCGATACTTACCGATAAATTGTGGATGGATACCTATAGACTAAGAGCATCCACTCATAGCCTACTAGTACCAACCCATAGATTTTCAACATCTACCTACAAACTACTTTCCTCTACCCATTACCTATTGACATCCTCCCACTACCTATCAACATCATCTTATAGTCTTTTATTGTTCATCTATATCCTACCATCATCTACCCATAGGAATTTAATATTTTTAAACTATAGCCTACCATCATCTACCTACATTCTACCATCAAATGCTTCTAGACTATAGATAAGTGTTAGCAGGATATTGTTGGGCACCTACACTTATAGGATGTTGTCAAATGTCCTCATGATTAATTTTCATGATGGAACCTAAAGAGAAGTAGATGGAATTAAAATTATAAAATACTAAAAAAATATATTGTAAAAAAATAATTGCATACCTTGATAAGAACTATTAATTCTTGAATCCCTCTTGGGACCTCAAATGTAAACCACCAAAAAAATTCTAAATTCTCTCAATGATATGTGGTAAATTTATTTGAATTGGATTTCAAAGTATGAGTGAATTACATTTATATGTGGAAATTTATATTCAAATTTAGGTGAATTTTTCCTCAAAATTGACTTTGACCCTGAAAATTTAGGTGCTCCTACCATGTCAGACATTCCACAAAAATTGCCAAATGTTGACTTCAAAAAATTGAATATTCATATATTAACTAAGATTAATCACTAAATAAATCCTTGCTTCATCCCAATTTTTATTAATTAAATCCATATTTTTCTTATTCCCTCATCCTATTACTAATCCTTATCTTGATTCTAGTTTATCAGTACGACAAATGATTCAAGATACCAAAATTTAGAGAAAGTTTTCAAAATAATATTTAGATTTGGTCACCGTTAGCACATTTAGGATAGGTAGTATTTAAAAATAAATTATGCATGAATTCCTTGTATGATTTTATTTGAAATTACATATTTTAGATCTTTCTAAATCATTTACTATTTGTTCTATACATATTCCAATTCCCATTTTCAACCCTATTGTTGATTAGTAGTAATTTTCAATAGGGTTAAATTACATTGACCTAAGGTCCATTTATACTATGTAGGTAGCACTCAATTTCTAATGTCAAATTTTTCACTCCCTTTCCATTCTCTTACCATTTTTTGAGAAACCTAAGCCACACCCTTACTACGTTTTGAGAAACCTATGCCACATTCTCTCTATTTTTTGAGTTAAACATGTCTACATCTCATAATCTTCCATTGAGTTGAGATGCCCCAAACCCAAAAACATTCAAAACAATTCCAAAAAATCCTAAAATATTAAAAATCCAAAAAAAAACCTAAAAATAAAAAAACATTACAAAAATGGCTTAAACTCTCGATTAGATTTACTAAAATACTATTGATTCGTCATCCCATTCACCATTAGCCTTTGGTTATGTTCTAGATTTTATGGTTTATTACATTTTTTGGGTGGGAACACCTTATCAAATAATGGTCATTTTTTTAATTACCATTATTATTCATTTATTTTTTCTCCCATTTCTAGGAGAACTAATTCAGCCTGAGGTCCACATGGACTATGTAGGTAACACTTAGATGCATGGGTCATCTTAGGTTAGCTTAATCAATCTTATAGCCATGTCATTTCCCTTTATTTATCTAAATTATCTCACCATTTTTCAAGTGTACATTTTACTATTTTTATTCTATAACCAAGCCTCTTACTTTTCATCATTTTTATTCTTTACCACATCCCTAGGAAAACTACATTTGGCCTAAAGTCCATATGACTATGTAGGCAACATCCACTTACATGGGGCATTTGGACTCAACTTGGCCACCCCTTCATTTTTTAGTTATTCCCTCTTATATCCATGTTACCATCTTGTCATATCAATTATCCTATAAAACTTAGTGGTAAAATATCTAAGAGTAATGCCTTACATTCACACATGCACAAAATTATTCACTAAATTCTTGTTTTATGGTGTGTTTGTTTATAATGACTATTTTTTACTATTATTTATGTGTTTATTTATATTTCCTCTTGAGAAATTGGATGTTTTATATTTCTTTTATTTTAGTTTATGTTTGATTGATTATTTTCTATCTTATTTTTTTCTTTTTATGTTGTCACCTCCACTCAATCCAATATGTTGGTAGGTTCATCAGCATGGTGTTTCTTATCACACAACTATACTTGAGTCCATCCATTAGCATTTGATAGCATTGTCATCATGGTTTTTATCATTGGTGAGTTATTTTCATATATCTATTGATTAGGGGTCAATATTTATGCATATTATATAATGGTCATCAATGTGTTTTATATCATGGTGCACACCATTAGGTGATATATCAAAAATCAAGTGTTGAAAATCTAATCGACAATGCTGTGGCAAAACCTCTCGTTGTCTAATATCCTCCAACCAATTAATCAAAATCCTAAACATCACTTCTCCAAATTAAAATATACCCTACTATGGAAAACTATTTAGATTGATCAATGATCACAATTCACCATACTAGGGAAACTATACTTGAGTCCATCCATTAGCATTTGATAGCATTATCATCATGGTTTTTATCATTGGTGAGTTATTTTCATATATCTACTGATTAGGGGTCAATATTTATGCATATTATATAGTGGTCATCAATGTGTTTTATATCATAGTGCACACCATTGGGTGATATATCAAAAATCAAGTGTTGAAAGTCTAATCGACAATGTTGTGGCAAAACCTCTCCTTGTCTAATATCCTCCAACCAATTAATTAAAATCCTAAAAATCACTTCTCAAAATTAAAATATACCCTACTATGGAAAACTTTTTAGATTGATCAATGATCACAATTCACCATACTAGGGAAACTCCTTACATTGATGATCAAATATACCAGACTAGGGAATATTCTCATGATCAACCAAGACCACCCTTTTTAGGGATAGTCCATCATTTAGTCTTTTACCCAATTATATGCCCATATATATTTTCTCATTCTTGATTCTTCCTCTCTTTTTAAAGGTCCCATCTATTTCAAAATTTTACCTAACCATCCCCTCGAGAGGGCATCTAGGGCTAATCAATCACCCTTTAAGGAATCAATATGAGTTTATAAACTCATAAAATTTAAAGAGAAGAACATACAAGTGAATACATCATTATTCAATCATTATCAAATTTATTCTTAATGACTTTTTCATTATTTTAAAAGAAATTATTATGCCTAGTATATCACAACACCTTCTCAAATAGGGGAAAATTTTATACAATTCATTTTAATCACTCTCATATCTAAATTACAATCATGATAATTTTTTTATAATTACATGTAGGTTTGGTTAGAAATCATCACTAGACCTAATTTACCAACATAACTATTGTTTTAACCCAAAATTACAATGACGTATCCCTGATCAGGTCAATGGACCATTAATTTTATCAAGTGCATCATGAATTAAATCAACCCTTTTCAAGTGTTTTCATAGGATAATTAGAAGAATAATTTATTTACAAATAGAAACATTATAAAAATTCACCATTCTTCTAATTATTTAATAATCCCACTTAATCAAGCCTAATCATTCATCTAATAGGAAAATCCATGGATTTAGAATTATCTTATTTTGCTAAAATCAAAATTGAAATATTGCCTCACAAATGGATGACATAATTTGGAAAAGTGTGCAATAAGGGGAAGGTTATGACACGTCTTACATTTTACTTACACACTCAAGACAAGTTCTTACACCTCCAACTTATTTTATACAGTGCTAATGGTCATCTAACAATAATAAGTCAACATATTTCCAATGAATACAAGGTAGTGCATTTCATAAATATTCATATAAATTACTTAAAAATATCCTCATAGGCTCAATTTTGTAACTTTTATTTTCACATCTTTGAGATGACCAATAGATTCTACCCTACCATATTCTATAAGGCTTAGAGTTATTGGACTATAATTTAGTGTTGTCCATACAATATCCTCACATGTAGATCATGGGATCATATTGGCTATGCTCCCAAAGTAAAACATAGCATTTTTTTCCTCATACCCTACCAAATAAATGTCTATATGGGAGTTAACATCTCATGGATAATTATTTTTTGTGTATCATAATATCTTGTGAATGCATTATTGACCCCTAGTCTACACTCTAATAAATTATACAAAATATTTTTAATATTATATGATATATATTAATTTCATATATTACTTAATAATTTGATAAGATTGGTCAAGGTAGTGACTAATCCATCTTTCCTCATGATGTGCACAATTTTCCCATACATCTATTCATCAATAATTACATTATCAACTTTTGATGCAACCTAATGTTGAATATTATACAAAACCTAAGTTGTTTGGTTCATCAAACCCCTTTCTATCATAAGATCAAAATATTTATCCTTTTGTACCTTTCTGATTCTTTATTATTATGGCATCTCTTAAGTAGGTAAATATTGTTTTGCATGTTGTTGTCATATGATTTCTATATGAACACATTATCCTTACGGAAAAAATTAATCAAATTCACATTTCACATGGGATTTTATTTCCTCTAATTTTCTAATGCTATAAAATACCCTATTTGGTGTTGTTTTAAAACTCTATAATAAACATATTACATTTACCTTTAAGGATTAGGATAAATGTGTGTGAAATTAGGTTATATTACCCAAAAAAATAGAAAACAATTAGTTTTCATGTCTATCATTCACCTTGGTTGCATCCACCCTAGTATCCACCTTAGTAACCACCTCTATATCCACCTTGTCTTTGTTACAATCTTCAACATAACTATTATTATCCTTCATATCCTCCTTCCCTCTATGGATAACCCTAAATTTATTGTTTATGTCCATCATATCCCCTGTACATTCCTTGGGGATAAGATAGATTCCATCTTATCTATTATTTTTTAGTGACACAGCTTTCCAAGGCTATTGGTACTATTAATATGGAGCTGTCCATCTTTCACAGTATTGAGGAGACTATAGAGCCTATGATGTCTGACATGTGATATCCCAAGGTCGATAATTTGGTGAGGTTTGAATCTATCCAATAATAGTTTGCATCATATCAATCATGTCTACATATGGGTTTGGGATTATTAGATTCGTAATGGGTATATGTTGTGTTGCCACTGAAAAGACATTATCATTAATGTCCTCCTTCATTTATTTTAGTGCTTGGTAATTATTATCATTTCGGTTGTGCAACTTACATAATTTACAGTATATATATTGATTTTGTTGAATGTACTATTATAACAAATGACATTTGATAGTCGCATGCCCTACCATATAGTAGAGTTCAATTAATTCATTCTTAACTTTAGCTAATTAATTTCTACAGTTCCCTCTTTTTGATATTCCATGTACCAAATACCTAACTTATTTTGGTTACTTTCATGTAGTTCCTCTATATTGTGAAATAGATTTTATATATTTACATCTATCTTCATAATGGGATATGGGTTATCTTGATAATTATTTATGTTTTCCTCATGGAGCATAGCTACCTAAGTATTATCCTTATTATCAAACTAAGTTTGAATAATTCTAAACTTAATTTAATTTCACAAGCCTTAAACAAACCATGTGACCTTGTCTTTATACTAAGATAGAAAGTCTATCATATTTATTATATCATAGACTATGTGATTATAGTCATACACTTTTTGACTTTGAACTCACCTACCAATTGGTATTTGACATCACTAAAATTTAATTTAGTTGCACCTATTTTTTAGATGAACTCTAAAGCTCATATTGTTAAGGCTCCTATGAGATCACACTTCTTCACTTATTCTATAGTTACATTCTTGATTTTCCACTTCATCTCTCAAGTTAGAAGATACTATTAAGGGTTAGTATATTCATCGTATAGTGTCAATATGACAAAAACTACTAGATTAAGAGACATGATCATTATATTATCACTTCAAACTAGTGGTGGTGATGGAATCATCTTAGAAAATGTCTTATTTTTTTGTGAACCTGAGATCCTACCTAAATCAGTGTATTATTATCTATAAATTTCTCGGTTTCCACACTATACTTCCCAAAATTATTTTTAAAAGCATCAAACCATACACTATGTTTATTAACATCTTCACTTTTTCTTATTTATTATGATAAATTAGGAATAGGAAATTTGTGCCATTGAAGTGAGTGATCAATTTCTATGACTTATTCTATATTATAACTTGAACCTACTTTTATCTTGTGACTTAACATAACTTATTACACATAATTCTCCTATTCTCAATCAATATACTCCCTTCTAGTTGTAATCTAAGACTAATTTCTAACTTCTGTACTCACTCCTCTTCTACCTTTTGACTTTATTCCATTTCCTTAGCATCTTTATCTATCTCTCACTCTCATCAATGATTTATCTTATCTTAGGTACACTCATTTCCTTGTCCTCATCTTCTCTAGTTTATCTTTCTCACCTATGAACTCTCATTCTTTCATGATCTTCTATGTTATATACTCTACTTCTACTCATATCTATATTAGGATTATTATGTTAATTCCATATTATTTGTTATCAAAAGTCTCATACTAACCCCAATTTTTTTTTTCACACTAGTTATCTACATCCTCAATATTCTTGGTATAAGTTAAATCTTCCCTTATTGGTTCATCATTACACACATCCCTCTAATACCCAATGTGACTACTCTACATTGTTAGGGGTAGACACCATGGCCTTTTATATAACCAATATTTTTACAAGACTAGGTAGTCACAAAAGAAAATTTCCCCTAATTACTCTCATAAATAAGTCCTATGTAGCCTTGAATATAATATAATATTGTACATTAAATTCAGTGATGTATCTATAAATAGTAGTTTTCACCTTGTTATCTATCACATAGGTCTCGTTAGTGTCTAATTTTTATATATTTTCTAGTCTCTATTTTATCTAAACTATAAATTATGTCCTTTTCAACTGTAAACAATAGTATCCTAGTCTTTCTAACTATGTAGATAATAGTACAGGAATTTTTTAGCACAAATATTCTTATATTTCATCATATATATACTTGAGAATAATTTATTTCACATAACTTCCTATTTTTTTTCTTATTCCTTCCTGAATTATGAATTCATTCATCAAGCCATTTCTCTAATTCCATATATCTTAATAGCCATCAAATCATGTTTTAATCATCTATGCTCACCACACCATTTTTAGTATAGGTTCCTTGAAAACCCATTATAACATGCTAATAGGGGATATAGATGCAAAGAGTAATATAGAAATAGACAATTTAAACTTATACATACACTTTATACTAATACAAACATGGCATTGAAAAAAATTAATCATGATTCATAGATATATTCAACTCAGAATAGTAATAGTTTTCATACCAACCAAATTACAATAAATCAGAATGTATCGAATAAGGAACATAAAAAACATAAAATAAATCCATTTTTGAATCTTTATATTGATCTAAATATTTTAGAACACTTTTTCAATACAATTGAGTGATATTTATAGAGCTTTCCAAACACATCGCTTCACTTTCCTGTAGTTTTCTATATTTCGAAAGAAGACTCTTCAAATTTCTAAGACTTTTGGTATATAATGAGAGTTTCATACAAACAAAAAGAATATAACACATATTAAAAGATTGTGAAATACACACTTGTCATACAATTATAAACTATGATTTTGTATCCCTATTCTAATACCAATAGCAATCCTCATAAAGGCTAATAATTTCAAAGACTTATACTTTGAATGTAGTTCATGTATTTATAGATAATTCTACACCCTTAACCTATAGTGTTTCTAAGAATATGTGTGCCTAACTTGTAGATTACACACCTTCATATTATATTGATGCATTTATTTATGTATTTATTATGGTTGGCATATGGAATAACCTTGTATAAGTAGAGTATATATGAGAGATAGTGGTTAGTATTTTATCATCATATTTATAATTCTATTATTATTACATTGTTGTGGAGGTTTTCCTATTCAAGTGGCTCAGTCATAATATTTAGGTATTTTATTCTGTCACCAATTATTATTGTGGATCCATTTATCCTGCTCTTAATTCTATGATATATAATTATATTTTTGTGAATAATCTAAGTAATTTAATTATATATAATCTATATTACAAAAAAATAAAGAGTATGTTGAATTTTTTTCCACAACTTATGCTAAAAATGGAAAAAGAGATGGTTGGTCATTCAACTCAAAGGGAGTAAAATTTGATAGTCTTGGTCTCTTTGGAATATATATTTGATAAGCATGATAGATAAATAAATAATAAAACCTTATAAGAATTAGTTGGATCACCAGAGTATGAAAAGGTAAACATTGGTAATATAGAATAACATGGGTATGTAAACATTAGAAAATGTTGATCTAAAGAAGAAATATGAAGGTTTATCAATATTTTCAAATCCTATAAATATGTTTATCTCTTGGTTTTATTCTAATCTTAAGTTTTTCATACAAAAATATATGAATCACATCACCTCTTTAAAAATTAGTTTTAATCTACCTAGGTAGAAATATAGAAATTATGATCCCAAGGCTATTGAAACCATTTTTGTAGAAAGTCAAAAAATGTTATAAGCATGAATAATTTTTCTCATCCATAATTCCACTTTAGTTTCTAATTTTATGCATTTTTTCAATAAAACTAGTTAGATAAGGATTTGTGTTGACATTAAAAATCTGAATTAAGATTATTATAAAGATAATTATCTTCTACCTAACATGTACCAAATTATACAAATGAGATTTTTAAAAAACTTTTCAAAGCTTGATGGTTTCGCAAGCTATAATCAAGTTGAAGTTGTTAAGGAATATTAGTACAAAATAATATTCACAACCCCATGGGATATATTTTAATATATAATAATATCATTAAACATTATTAATGTAGTCACAACTTTTCAAAGATTAATGCATTTGGCTTTTCATGACTTGAAAAATAAAATCATAGAGGTTTACTTTGATGATCTTATTGTCTTTTCAAAAAAGTGATTATATCACTATGAACATGTATATAAAGTGTTTAAAAGATGTAGAGGCCATGGTATTTATTTAAAACCGATGAAATCTATCTTTGGGGTAAAAAAAGGTAAGCTTATTAGTCAAATATCCTTCAAGTAAGGAACAATAGTAGATCCAATGAGAGTTGAATCTATCTAGAGGCGATTCTTTCCTATAATCAAAATTGGTATTCATTATTTCTTTATAAAAGTGAATATTTTAGATGATTTACTTGATTTCATATAACTAACAAGGAATATAACTAACATGATAAAAATAAAATATAGATTAAAATGGAATAAAGATGAAAATAATATATTGAATAAATTAAGACATCCTTTTCTAGAGTGCTAGTGCTCATGTGCTTAGATTTCAATAAGGATTTTTTAATTTACAATTATTAATCAAAGCATACACTTTAAATCATTTTAGTTCATAATAATGATGAAGGGATAGAGCTAATATCACCTTTATAAGTTTTGGATTGAAATACCATGAACTCAAACACTCTTTGATCAATACCATAGTAATGGTTCCAAATACACTTTTTATGTTTATTTTGACATATCAAGAGTTAAAATCAAAGTGAGGAAGATGGATTATAAAAGTGAAATAATATGACATCAACATCAAACCCACTAGGTTGGTTAGAGGAATATTTTTATACCATTTGATTGCATAAGGAGCTGATGATAAAAATAAAACCACATTAGAAGTAAAAAAAGAATAATCTGAATATTTATCTTTAGTATTCTTTGTTGGTTCTATAGATGAATCATATTTAAATATTTCCTCTTTCTTGACATATGGTAAATTCTCTTATAAATTTAATATCAAATATAAAAGAGTGATTAAGCTTAGATATACCAAATATATCATCTAGAATAATATTATTCTTAAAAAGGGTATTGATGACTCTTTCCTAAAGTGTGTAGATAGGTAATGGCATAAGATATTTTTATAATAATTTCATAGTCAAGCATATGGTGGACCCTTTTTTCAATACGTACTATACACAAAATTATAAAATCTCATTACTAGTAGCCCACTCTCTTCAAATATTCTCAAGAATTGATTTCAAAATATGAGGCATGTCAATAATTTGTGGGAAGACCAATATTTAAAACACTTACTCTTAAAACCATAGTCATCGAAGAGACATTCTAACAACGGGGATTATATTTAATTAATATGATAAACCTAATTTTGATTAAAATTCACACACATGTTCTTGTGTCCATGGATTACTTCATGAAATGGGTTGAAACCATCTATTTAAAGCATACTACTTCTAAATTAGTGTGCAAATTTATCAAGGAGAACATTTTGGTTAAAATTTATATACCCTAAAATATTTTAATAGATAATGATTCTAATATCTCCTCTTTAAACACATTGGATTATATTATTGTTATGTAATTTATTTATCTCACTCTTCATATTATTACCCTCAAGTTAATGGATAAGCTAAATCAATTAACAAGAACATTGTTACTATCATTCATAAGTTGATGGATGAAAAATAGAGGAATTGGCATAATACATTTTATGATGCATCATGGGTTGAGATTATCACTCTAAATAGATACATCAACATGTCTCCATTCTATTTTTTTATATGGGATAGATAATAAAATCCATATTTCCCTATAATTGTATGAATTACAGCTAGAAATATTTATTGAAGATGAAAACTTCAAAAATTCTCTTAATAATAGGATAATGTACCTAATCAAGTTTAAAGATCAAAGTATCATGGTAATTTACTAGATCACTAAATATTAGAATAAAGTGAAGATAATTTTCATCAAAAACAAAGGTAAATATAATTATACATTAGATATTTGGTTATATTGTGGGTTACGAGAAGAGAAATGAAAGGTAGTCACTAGATGTTTGAATTTATGTGTATATTTATATTCCATATCCATAATTTGTGTGAGATAATACATAATACCTAGTGTATAAGGACAGATCAGATATTCCATTTTATTTCAACATAAAATATTTAAATTATTACTTTCAATGAAGGTAGGTTTTCCCCTATATGTACATAGATGAGTTAGGATTTTATTGTGTTTCACTTTCTATATTGTCTTGTTTCCTTTATATTTTATGTCTTTAATTTCCTTTTTCATGTGTTTCCATATTTGTTTGTCTTTACTTTTTGTCTTTGTAGTGTCTTGTCATAAAATATTAAAGTAGTATTATGACTCTATAGCGTAATGAATAAGTCATTGCACACTAAAACCGTGAAATTTTAGAGTTCTATTTTGTCCTTTTAATTTCAAGTCCCCAATAGGATTTAGTGGTTATAATTAAAAATGACCCTCTCAAAATCTCCTAATTTTTTTCCAATGTGTAGTACAAGTCCAAGAGATGTGTTTTTATTATAAACACTTAGCATAAAAAACTTCATTTTGAGTCTCAAAAGTCATTCTAGAGGTTTTTCACATTTGAGCACCTAGGTACCTTATCATAGTTCTTAAAGTGCATAAAAATTGATAAATTTACAATTTTTTTATGATCCTATAGGTTCTTCCAAAGTGAAAAATGTACAATTTTGTCTTGCATGCATAAGGTGCCCTCAAGGCACAAAATTTCTAAAGAGGTATTCAAGGTGTCATTGAGGAGAAAAAGTTTTAAAAAGGTCTAAGGGTGCTCAAAGTGTATTTATATTGTGAAAACAATGAAGAGGTGTTTGATATTCCTCCCATTAATGAAATTTACAACAATGACTAGGAACATTTTTTAATTAACAAATTAAATCATATTTAACACAAATTTAAAACCAACAAAACATGGCTAAGGTTCCATGGGTGCCTATGGTACTTGAAAAGTAATAAATATGTTGATATAAGTGATAAATGTTTTGGAAGAAAAAAAAATGAGTTTGAAGTATCATCGAGACATGAAAGTTGTAAAATGAAAATAGGAAGTGGTCAATAACATGTTTAATTCCAAAATAAGGTTTGTAACTCTATATCAAAGCATGCAATAATTCCCATTTTCACGTAAACTTATTTTTTACACTCCCGTAATGTTTGATAGTACTTTCAACCTCACACCCATTCAACTCAATGTTTTTTCTCTCCTAAGATGGTCTCAAGCTTGATTTTATTTGAGTTTTCATCAATTTCATTGCATTTGTTTCTTTTTTACTTATTTTACATCACTTTTTATTTCCCTTTTCTCACTCTATTTCACATAGAGTTTGTGGTAACCCTATTTGGTCATTTCATTAATTTCACCATCATTGTCTCCATTCTTACACTTCATTCTAAATGCATTCATTTCATAATAATTTTCAAACATTCCCATTAGTATTCATTGAGTTTTTAATAACTTGTTGCATTTCACATCTAGGAGATGTTGAGGGTAATTAAAAGTTATAGTTTAGTCATTTAGAGAAAATAATGAGTTTTAAAGTGAGATTTAAACATTTTTATGACCATTTGGTGTCATATTTACATCCACACAAACACTTTTACATCCTACCTTCACTCATAGGAATCTAGGATTATTTTTTGAATTTGTCTTCCACTTAACCAACCCTCCAAGGATGAAATATATATACATGATATATGATCCCATTTCCACTTTGAAGGAATATATTCAAAATATTGGAGATGTCAAGATTGGTGATGTTGACCTTAATTAATTATAGGAAATAATGTAGGAGTAAAAACAAATAATAATTGAATAATGAATCCTTTATAGTGGGATTTCACATGTTGAATTTATAACATTAGTCCAATGTATAGACCTATTACTCTCTTTTGAAAAGTGTTATAATCATGATATAAGATAAATTATGTATGTGTGTGATGTATTGATGGCCAAGTCATATGTCTTGTCCATAAGCATGACACTTAAAATTAGATATTAAAAATAATTAATAACATGAGAAAGGATATTGGATAAAAATATTAAGACCAAAATAATAACAAATATCTAAGTATGGTTAATTATTCATGGTTCAAGAAGAAGATGAATGTTCCTTCTAATCTCCCCAAGGCTCTTTAAAAACTATGTTTTCATAAAGAACTGTAAGATCTAATAACTTTTATGAATAGATTAATGGGACACCTAACAAAAAATGTATTTCATGAATAGGTGTGCATGTTAATAAATATTATTTGTGATGGAAAAAAATTCATTGAGTGGGATTAAGTCCTTAGTAACCATCTTCATGAGTAGTTGATAAACCTATAATCCACATATAGCTTATTTATGACTGTTTATCCCTATAATATTTATTAATGAATATAAGGTCAAAGGGGATAGAGATAAATTAGTGCACAAGGTTGATAAAATATATCTATAGTAGATCAATTAATTTTCAAACTCAAATAAACAATATCTTGAATTTAGATAGTAAGATATGCTAAAAATAGTAAGTACAACTAATGATTGATATTTAAATAAATAGAAAAAAAATTGTACTTAGCTAGATTACTATGTGCATTTAGATATAATATGTAACATGGTAAAAATATACTAGATCTATATTTTGGATCAATGATTAGATTCTTCAAATTTGACCTATGTGACCTTGGATACTTGTGTTGACCTCTAATAATTCCATCGATGCTTTTGTCGAACCTAGATGCAAGTGTCTAGTATGAAATACATGATAGATATAGATGTGACCTCTTGGAATGTTTTGGGTTCTATATCAACTTCATTTTAGTGAATTCATATCTATCTAATAGACTATTTCTCCTTGTCAAATATCCAAAACCCTAGTCCTTCTTCTTCATAATGACTATGGGAAAAATGGGCTAGTGAGATTATGGTGTCAAGATAAACCCAAAGACCCCTTTATTAGTGGGTATTCCATATATAGACACTAGATTTAAGAGGGACTCATAATAATGTAGTTCTCCCTTATGTGTGGGTTTATGTGTGCATAATAATTTAATATGTGATAAGTAAGTACAATAATGATATATCTTGTAACTTGGAAAATATGGCTTATGGGTTACTCCATTAGTACTTAAAACCTGAAGATGTGTTGTCCATATGACTAATATATCAATAGGATAAAATAGGAAATCTTTGTTCACTTGAATTCTAGTTTGAAGGCTTTTCGTAAGTTGATTTATGAGTTGTTAGGTATCTTATAGGTGAGGAATGAATGAGGATTGATCATGCATATATACCAATCCTTTTGTAGAATATCTCACATTAAATCACTTAGAATGACCATAAGGATACATAAAATTTTCAAATTTTATGACCTTATGGCACTAGACACTTACATTGGGATAGGACACTTGTATCGACATATTCATCTAATTGGGATGCATATGTCTGGATAGATGTAAAATAGGCACATGTTTAGAACTTGTATAAATATAAGATAAATAGGTTTATATTATAATGAGCATGATATAAGGTCAAATTCCTTATAATAACATTAGTCATATTAAGAGATCAATAATAGGTACAAAGAGATAGCATATGTGATCCTTTTAATAGTGTGAATAGGTCTAGAACTAACATTAATAACCAAGGTATGTATTTTACAAGTGTACAAGACTGAGGTGATATATAATTAAAACTTAATTCTAAATTTTCCCTCCTTTAATATAGTAATTAAATTTCTATTTTAAAGGAAAATAAATTTTTACCTGGGTGTGTATAACACACCTTGCCTTTGTGTGAGTCCAACTTGAGTGTTTTATCATTGATTGAACTATAACCAAGATCATTTTATAGTATAAAACTAGTGTATATAATATTAAATTTAAATTATTGAAATGATCTGAATGTAAATATAAATGTTTATGAGTGCACTTTTGTATTAATGCAACCACCTTGCCTTTTGGCAATTTGATTTAAAAATATGTATCATAAAGAACCATTAGAGATGAGACTATGAAAAATATAAATATATAAAGTGCATATATATTAAAATATTTGAGGACACATTTACCTAAGAATAAGGTGATTTTTCACCTGATATTTGAGATTAGCTCAACCCAATCATACTTATAACCTAATGAGCTTGAGTGAACCAATTCAACACACACTATATATTTTGTGAGGTTGGATAATGTAATCATGTTCAGCCTATAAACTTGGAAAAATTAAGTGATTTAATCACCTCAATGATACCAAAAACAAAATAAATACTATATTTTATTATCTTAATACAATTTGTAACAGTCCAACCTAGTGAGCTAAAGTTCATAGAAGTGTTTGAAATCTAAAATCTGATTTGATTTTAAAATTTTAGGTGATCTTTTCCATAACATATGCACCTAATATGTCTCATGTTAAATCTTGGGTTTAAAAATGGTACTAGTGTATATTATTCTACCACAACTATGAATACAAATCTTATAACTATGAATTTTGGCCAATTTACAAACTGTGTAAGTATGGAGAACATTTTTGCATAATAGGCCCCCACTATAATTTGAAATTGAGAACTAGTGTAATTATGGAGAACAAGTTTCCATAACATTCACCAAATATATATATATCTGTGTGTGTGTGTGTGTGTGTGTGTGTGTGTGTGTGTGTGTGTGTGTGTGTGTGTGTGTGTGTGTGTGTGTGTGTGTGTGTGTGTGTGTGTGTGTGTGTGTGTGTGTGTGTGTGTGTGTGTGTGTGTGTATGTATATGTATATGTATATAACTGTGACAAATTTTGAGAACATATTTCCATAACATACCCCCAATATAATCTTAATTTTTCAAGAATTAGGAAGTGATGCCTATATGGCATGCCCACATAATATTCCCCCATTTTTGAGTTGTGGGGAATTAGTAACTATTAGTTACCTTATCTCAAAAGGATAATATAACTATATAATGTGTATGAACCATGTATCATATAGGAGTAGCATGTCTAATTAGATATATCATTAAAATGCATAAAATGTGATCACATCGAGTCATGATATGCATGATATATATCATGGAAATGTATAAATAGTAATAATAAAAGATCAAAAAGAAATTAATCACACACATAATATCACTAAAAATCAAATCAAAATATAATGGCCCAAGAAGAATTCAAAAAAGGTGAATTTTCAAAAATTACACAATCAAAGGGACATGACTTAGTAAAATATCCACAAATGAGGAATGACATATTTTAATGTCAACATAAAATAAACCATGACATATGCAAATGTCACAATAGGTATACCTATTAAAATTCTTGAACAAGTAAAAAAATCACAAGTAAAAACACTCAAGTAAGTGCATAATGTAAAATCATAAGCAAGTAGAATAAACATAGCATACTAGCTCCTACTTAGATGTTAGTAATAAATGTCAAGTACATAACATATCAAAAACACTATGAAAGATATAAGCATGGATAAAGGCATGTGTAATTATATAATATCAAATATGATAATTTAAATTGATTTTATAATAACATATCTTCTGTGTATCATGATCAAAGAATAAAATTTTCCCAATGTCTACATGACATGAGTAGAGGGAATGCCCAACATCCAAAAAATACATATATCATGTATTTATGTATGTTTGTATCAAAATAAATATATGTGTGAAATACATATGTATATATAAATAAATGATACGTCATCTACAAACATGGAACTGACAAAATATATGATAATGAACTAATAAAACATGTGAATGTTGTAAATATTTCTAGATTTTTTTTGAAGTTTTTTATTTATTTTTATTTTTATATATGACATATTTAAATATTAATTTGTATCCTTTACATTTTTTGAATCATATTTGGATACATATAAATTTTGTATAACATGTTCCTCCTCATGATTGACATGCATAGTAGAAAAACCAATGTTATCTTTTGGAATATGGATCAATTTCCTTCATGAGAAAAACTATACCTTTTTTATTTTGGTCAATTTAATCTTCCATTTGATATAACCAAAGAGTTTCTAATGTAAATTCATATGGATATTTTTGTGTCATAACCTAAACCCATGTTTGAACCACTTGAGGATAGCACTAATTTTTTATTATGATGTTTCCCAAGGAGTCTTTTCACCCTCTATTTTATAAGTATTTAAGATAAAATTCAAGTTATTGAAAACACCTTACATTTCAAGTAGTTTTTTCTATGCAAGATAAATATGGTTATGAAAACAATAATCACCACCCATGAATAATGTGATTTTTAAATATTTTTGGTGTGGATGATTGTTGGGTAATTCAAATTGAAGTGGTTGAATAGGATGTGGGCCTTAGATTGATCCCATATTGATTAGTTTTTGTAAAACATCCATATAAAGTTTAGGAACACCACATTTTTTTCTTAACATTAATTTGGTAATTCATATCCCTCATTTATGTTAGGGATAAAACTTTGGTAATTATAAAGGAATATGTTCATCTCCTTTAGATGATTAAATATGAATGAATCATATCTATGCACATCCACATATAAATGGGTAAATGGCTCATATTTTTATGTAATTCTCTTTATTTTAAATGACAAATAATACTTATACTAAACATGAATTGTAACTCCAAATTTTAAGGTCTAAATGCTAGCTCATATGATGTATTTTTGAATAAAATGGTATAATATTTAATGGATTCATCATCAAATTGTTTAAAATTGTAAAAATATTCTAAAGTAAGTTTTGGCACCTTATGGATTTAAAAAGCCATGAAGAATGCATATTACAATTTTGAAAAGGTGGTTAAAAAACCATTTGGTAGTCTATAAAACCGATTATTAACTTCATAAAAAATTCTCATATGAAATACCTTTAGTAATAATTTGTCATATTTTACCTCTTGACCAAAAGAATGTGCATAGTTAATCATTTTCTCAAATGGATATTTATGATACCAAAAGGCAAGTAAATATGGGAATTCAAAACAATGTGGATAATTATATTCAAATATACATTTTTTAATAGGTTTCTTTTTGAATGAGATAACATTTTAATTTGTATTATGGAAAACCATTTGCATTTGAAGTATAGAAATGTATTTTTAAAGATCCCCAATAGTGCTCAGCATATAAATAACATACTCCATGGTAATGGTGGTGCTTGGAATAAGTGTTATCATTGATTATAATCCACCACCTATATTTAATATAGGAATATGAGTACCATCATCCTCATTGATAACAAGTGTAAGTTATGAATTACTAAATTTAGATTACTTTGGTAATAGTATTAGATATTTGAATTGTGGTACTCTTAGTATGTCATCTAGAGATCTTGGAGCATTATGATTCTTTGTAAATTTAGGTTAGTATATATATATATATATATATATATATATATATATATATATATATATATATATTTGACTTAATTTCACTTGGTAAGGATGCCATGATGTCTTGGTTAACCTTTCAAAAAAATCAATATAAAGTGAAGGGAAAAGATAATCATCATAATTTATAAAGGAGACATCATTTGGGAATGTTGGTATTATAGGGTTTTAAATAAATTTACATGAATTAATATCCCCCTTTTGACTATTTTTCAAATCCTTCATGATATCCTAATGATTTTGTTGAAATATATCATGATCAAATGAAGGAACATTTTTACCATGTGACACATATTTTGGTGTAAAAATGAAAAGTAAAGATTTTTTATCTTCCTTATGATGAATCAACTCATTTATTGAAATGGTAGGATAATATACCTAATTAGAGGGATGTTATAAACCTTCATTCAAGTATTTGAGATTATAATCTTTAAAACTTAGAATAATACAATAATAATCCATTTTTACCACTTCATTGATATAAATTTAGAGAGATTCATAATCATAATCATAAAATTGATCAATATCATCCATGATGAGAGAGATAAAAAAAACTAGGATTATGATGAAGTAGATGAAAATCATCTAAAATAGAATAATTATTTAGCAATGATGCTAAAAGATTGAGTTCACCAAATGGTTAACCCTAAAATCTATAATAATGAATTTAGGATTAAAGGGGTTGGAGATAAGCAATTTGATAACATTATAAGCATGACATAAGTCTAAGTCATTAGAATAAAACTGGTCAGACTAAGAAATAATAAAAAGGCATAGATAAATAATATATGTGAGCCTTTTGGAAGTGGGAAAAGGTCTAAAACTGAGAGGAATAGGTAAGGTTTTTTATTTTCCAAATGTTTAAGACTTAGGTGATATACAATTTAGAAATAGTGTCTAAAATAACCTCGTATTTGGTATATTTCATTATATTTCTAAGAGTGTGTCCAAGATTCACTAAAGAGGGGGAATATACTCCTAAGAGGTTTATATATGATTTGATTCCTTATATTTTAGGATAGTTAATGATGCATTCTCTATTCTGGTAATAAGGACCCTAGAGGGTAACACTATAATGTGGATATCAAATGAATATTCCAATTTGATAAAACAATATGAGTTATTTTATTGAAATTCAAAGATTTACATATATCATAATTGGATGATTTGAAGGCATGGAGTATTGAGGGAAAAAATCCCAATGTACTTCCATATAAAGAGGCTTTATTTAAATTGTAAAAAATTACAAAATACACCCTCAAGCATGGTCTTGATTACCTAAACTACCCTAAAATTGAAGATTATTAGGAGGATTATGACAATGATTTTGAGGTCAAGAATAGAGATTGCACGAAGATAACCAAGAACTAGTTGAAAGGTTTCTAAATAAAATGGATTACTAAGGGGATTATTTATAATGCAAAATATATGGTTAATCCATTGGTCACTTATAAATTTTATTTATTACCTTTGCTTGAAATTGATTAGTTTATAAAAGAGTTTATATATTAGAATGAACACAAATAATTTTTTTTAACGATCAAAAAAATTATTTTATTAAAAAATGGCTAAGTTTACTACTATTTGGAGTTCGAAGGGTTAAAAAATCTCTAAATATCAAAGGCAAACATTGTAATCATCATCGTCATAACCATATCTCACTATTGCGTATAATAATATTCTTTATTCAAATGTAATAAAAAATAGTGGAGGTGATGAATAAAATACCAAAAATAATAAATTATCTAATAAAACTTATGGTGATGACTATTTATCGTGTAAAAATATAACTATCATAAGATTTATTATCTCTTCTTCTCAAAAAAGTGAAGTTTCATCTTCAAAAACATTGACTACTTTGTGTTGATTAACAACGTTAGTCCATAGGTCCTAGATTTATATCAATTCTTCACTCATCTGCCTCTAGTGTCTTCTCCTACCCATGTTATTCTATCATTTCCAACTCCTCATATTACATCTCCCCCTCATATCCCATATCTATCTCATCAAACTCCACCACTTAATTCTTCACCTCCTAAGTAGCTTACTCTTTCAATAAACTATTTTGATACTCTTAATACTCAAATGGTCATATCTTCATGTGGTACACCATTCACCTAGACTTAAGATTTGCTAGGAAAGAATAAAACTATTGTTAACATTTTTTCACCTAATTTTAATGTAGTACCCAATCTCTTGTAAATCCCTCCACCAAATTAGGCTAATGTCACTTCAAGACTAAAGTAAAATCCTTAAGAATCATATTTTTTATGATATTTCTCACCTTTTTCTGATAATAATGAGCAAAACATGACTTTGGATGATTATAATCAAATCATGATATCTCTTTGGGAGCCAAGTCATGAAGGTGACATATAGAATTTTAAAGAGTCTACAACCAGACTGCTAAAGATAATAGAGGATGGAAAGAAAACATAAAAAATATCTTGATAATTAGGTATCTATGATCTTCACATACATTAAAAATTTCATGAATTTTAATGACTCCCACTTTTCATATATTCCAAACCTTGATCATATTAAGGACATTAATGAATAGTTAGTTGATAATATTTTCAAAAACAATCACCATCAATAATTAATGGAGACACGGTTTGAGCATTTACTCATTAATGGGTTAAAAATTCTTGATGAGAATACAAAGGCCATTACATTTTTAATTAATAAAAAATAAAAAATAGCCTTAGAAATAAAGACAATTAAGAAAGAATTGGGTATATGGATAGGCATGATTAAAGACATAAAAGACATGGACCATTTATATGATAAGTTTTTAATATTAGAGGATGTCTTCAATTATTTTAAAGAAAATAATTCATGTTTGTGGTCACATTATGTGGAATATAAAATAAATACCCTTGAAAATTATTTAGAATACCCATGCCTATAAAATAAAAGAGATGATGATGTGAAATATAAAATCCATGTAGACGTATGGGTCTTTCACTATTAACTACTGAATGAAGAAGAATATACCATGCATAGTGTTTGAGTTGAAGGACAATTACATAAGTTGGTAAATAAGATTTTTTTGGATCTAACACTTTTAACATGGAAGTTATGAAAAAGCTAAGTGAATTTCATTGTGATCTCAATGACTTCATTAAAATCCTCCCAAACTTATTTAAAGGGATTTATAAATCAATAAATGTTATGAAAACATGGTTGGTTTGATTAGCCAATACTACCATCACAAAATAGGATGGAATTATTTTATCTATGAAAAATATCAGAATATATAGGTTGAAGTCATCACACACAAAAGACCAAATCACATCTTAAATAGTTTCCCAAAGAGATTCTTAGCCTAGACAACTTTGTCTCTAAATAACGTTTTCATTTTCTACTTGTTCTTATATTTATTCATTGTACTTTTTGTAATGAAATTTTAACTCAAAATATATTTCTTTCGCCTTTAATGTGAACAAGGTAAAAAATTAAAATGTAAAAAATGAAGATTTATTTGGAAAAAAAATTATTAAATAGTTACACCATATTTTAAATATAAACAGCAGTAGATTTAACTATTAAAGTGATTTTTGATGTTGTGAGAAATTTTGTAGAGAAAAAAAATTTGAAAGATGATTTTATGTTTTATCTTTCCAAGATTATACAAAGATAAATTTATAATAATTGTGTCATATTATTTTATTTATGCCATCATGTGTTATTTACTCATTTAATGCATGTTAATCCATGCCTTTTAAATATTAAATGATATAATGTTAAATTGTTATTTATTTTTTGATTTCCTTTGTTGCATGCAAAGCAAAGCAAAATTGAGTTTACTTGAGTTTACATGTACATAGTTATTTATTTTCTACATAATATAATATATTTCTATGTCACACTTTTTAATATTCCTCACTAAAAACATCCTTTTTAAAAACCATCTACATATAATTTTGGATGTGAATACTATTTATAATTTTCCCTTTAATGTAATAAAGGGAGCCTCCCATCATAATACAGGAGGGAATTTTGTCCTATTCACTATAAATAATGTTCCCTTATTTCACATTTGTAAAAATTAATTTTCCAACATGGTAACAATCAGATTCTACCAATGATAATGTTTGCCTTTACTAACAATGTCCTAAGTTCCCTTAATGGTTATTTTTCAAAATTCAAATCCATCCATTTGGTCAGCACACATATTTACCATGTTGGTTATGGATGGACATCACCCAAAAAATATTCTATATATACACATAAAGCCTAAGGATATTCCTATCTAGTTCTCACTTGATCATGACAAGAAAATCTACTTGCATATTGAGAGATCCATTTTCATATCCTTTAGGCACTATCGTAAATCATCAAAATATAAAAACCCATCAAAATAATAATCCCTAATCCAAGTATAAACACCTAAATCAAGGTCAAGGTTGCATATGTTTGAGTGTTGAAACCTAAATAGGTACATTACATTCTAATGGAACATTATTGAGAATGCACAGACATAAGTGTGAGAAATATGTGTTTTAAACCCTATCTAGAGTATTGTAATGTAGGAAATCATTAACCACTTAGTGGGGTGTGGTCAAGACTATCCAATCCATATTTTTAACCATTTTCCTTGATGAATCAAGAATATAAAGTATATCTAGGGTTTTAAGTCAAAGGAGAACAAAATTATAATATACACACAAGATCAAACATTTTAAATTCAAAGGAATAATCTTATATGCAGGCATAGTGACCTATGGTAGAATAGATTGAGAAAACATATATAGATAGTTTCATCAAATAGTGAACACATTTGGTCATTATAGGTTTCTAAACCCTATAGATAACATAGTGATAGATTTTTATAGTTAATCTCTTGAGTTGAATGATACATATTTATTTTAGCATGTTTTAAACATCCATGCAAAGATAGATAACATAAAAAATATATAAACAAACTAAGTGCCTTATCCTCTTATTATCTAAGAAAATAATAATATCAATATCAATCTATTTTTTAAATTCACATTTACATAGTGAATGATATATATTATTTAATATGAATATTCAATAGTTTGTCTTATTTATATTATTGTATCCAAAATAATTTAAGGCATTCTGGTGAATCCAACTAGTCTTGATAGAAAATCAAACCATAGGTATATATACCTTAGGGTTTCATCCCACTTCCTTAGGTTTTTAGTTTTCAACATTAAGGTTTAATTTTCAAATATTTTTTCTGATCTCCCCTTAGTTTTTATATATCTTAGAGTTTTAGTTACTTATTTTAAATTTTTAAATCCTAGATTTTAGTGTTTCCCCTTATCCTAGGAATAGGCCTTGTGGTTTTATTCCTTTCCATATTATGGTTTTGAGATTATTTTATGGGGATACATCCCTATAAATGTAATATGTCTCATCTTATGTCTTCCTTATTATCGTCCCATGCCATGCCTTATAGCTATACCAATGAATGGACAAATTTGGATATAGATAATCATGCTTGTATGCCTAATCATAAGGCATGTGTAAATGAGAAAAATTATTGTGTAAGTGAATGAAATGACTATGTTAATTATGAGTATGATGATGTGGAATATTTTTATGCTATATATATCTGTATAACTATAGTGAATAAGAATAAGATCAAAGTAATGATATAATTCAATAAATAAATTTTCCTTTTCCTTTTTTAAACCTTTCCACTAATCATATTTTAGAAAAATAAATAAAAAATTAATTAACTAAAAAAAATTATTGATTCTATTAGGCTTCCACTTAAGAAAGAGGATATGATAAATTAATGAATAGATTATACACATGTTGATTCTCAAAATATTACAACGATTTTTATGAATGCAATGATATATCTAGTGAAATTTAATGTGATAATAATTTTTATATTAAAATATAATGCTATGTTACTCCTCTATAAATTAAATGTTATATTATTATTTACATATAAATTAAATGTGAAGATAGTTCTAAACTATGCAATGATATCTCCATTAATATGAAATATGTTAATGATTCTAAACAATGTAATGATATTTTTTTTTGTGATGAATCTTTTATTCCTATGTTTAAGATATATGGTGAAATGAATCATATGAAAAAATATTTCCAAACCACATCCATACCTAATAGTCACATAAACTGCATGATACATACAATAAGTGAGTTTTAAAATCAAGTTGATAGTTTTGCTTCAGAAACTAAGTCACATAAGGCTAAATGTGATGGTAATATATGTGTGTGTACTTATGCCTATACTTATTCTATTTCTCAAAATTCAACACCTTCAACACATAAAATTGAATATTCATTTAAGAAGTAAGTTTCACATAAGTTAATTAATACAAATGATAAAATGGATTAAAAAATGTTCCAAATAAGGCCATTAAATAAATAAAAAATAAAAAAAATATAATTCATATTGTGGAAACTCACATGAGTCATACTCCTTCAAATGTAAATCAACCAATATAATCTGACAAATTCAAGGACAAACCAACTTTTATTTAAAAAACACTCCTCGATATGAAGTTAATTAGGTTAAATTATAATCATTATACCTTGCATATTGCCTAACAAGAGTGTGGGCAAGATAATTTTATAAATATCATGGTATCCATGGGCATATAAATAAAAATTTATATTTATTGAAAAATAAAATTAAACAATTTATGGATAGTATTTTTATTACATTTTAAAAATTTTACAATACTCCCAAATGGATGGCCTCCCTATATTTTTATACTCCACATTCTATAAATGTTGATGTATCTCAAAAAGTTCCTATAAATGAACCAATGGTCAATTGAGATTTTATAAAAGGCTAAAATATAATAAGAGCTTATTCTAGTTCAAAATATAAAAATATATATCTATCATAATATGATTATCAAATTAAACCAATAGTCATTCAAGATCTTGTAGCAAGTGAACATAAAAAAGGTATTGGCATTGATGACAAGGTACAAAAAAATATATGCCGAATTGAGTTTCTTAAGGAATTTAAATATGATGAGGGTAATATAAAAAATATGAGGATGTAATGGGGCATTGTTTTACTATAATTTGAATTAATAGATTAATTAACCCTAATTTTGATAAATTGGAAGGAATAGAGCATAATGTTTTAAATCAACTTGTGACAAGAATAATTAAATTAATATATGAATTTGACAATTTTCAATCATTTGAAATAATAATAAATATGAAATGAAATAATAAACTTAGTTTTTTTATATCTATATCTATTTGTCTTGACTGATAGATGACTGAATTGTAAAAATAAGAGTAGACCTTATAAGAACCCAAAATCTAGAACTAAAACTAATTAAGGTTATTATTGTTTAACTAGGTTAATATTAACTAATATTACTAAATTAAACTAGTTAATCTTCAATTTTGTAAAAAAAGGAAATTAGTTCATAATCATTTGTGATAGTTTGAATTAGGTAAATATCTCTAGATTTGGTCTTCATAAAAGTGCAAAAGACCTACAAATATATTATCTAAGGTTGAAACCCTAATAGGACTTGTAATGATTAAAAAATTGAAAAAAAAATCATGGATTATAATGTGCTAAGTTGACCCTAATCACCCCATAATAACCATTCATTTCCTATATATCCAATACTCTGAAGAGGTAAATTAAATCCCACATAGTTATACCACTTAGAATGATTTGTCTAATTGTGTTCCTTTGACTATATGAATACATCTAGGGATGAATTTAACACGTTATAATTATTTGATTTGGGTCCAATAAAATTAGTTTTAAACTTGGTTGTGGATTGATTCAAATTATTAAAATCATAATTGGGAAGAATAGTGAAGTTTTTCTCAGTGTGTAATGGTGCAAGTATTCCTTTGTATTGAAATTGTCAAGTTGTAGATCAAGTGACTTAAGTGTGCCTTTATAAGAATCTAAAGGGTAAAACCTCATGCTATGTATCCTAAAAATATGAACCGAACTATATGGGAGCATTAAAATTTGAAAATTTATTATTAGAAAGACTAAGCTGATTATTTTCCCATTTGGGTCAAGATCAACTACTATTATTGATCCAACTGGTTGATCATGTCCTACAATGGAGATATGTAAATTTTGGGATATGGAATGTCCATACATATGTTTAGATGTGTTTTTATAATTTATAACTATTATGTATGTGTTGTCTAGAAATTTATAAAATAAATAGGTCCATATAAGTGATTATTATAGGGTGAGATGGAAAAATAGGTCCTAATTGAGTGCACAAGTTAATAAAGCTAAAATAAGGCCAAAAATACCATAATCAAGTATTCATGATGAAATTTAGGTGTCTATATTATTTCCCTTTACTATATAAATTAAATCATTAGATTAAAAAAAATATTATACCTTAGTGTGTACAACACACTTTACTTTTAGGGGAAGCTCCAAATCATTCAAGGTGTTCCATCAAAAATCCTACAATGATACAAAAGTAATTAATTCTCATATATGAAACTAAAAATTAAGATGTAACTTGAGTTTGAAAATAATGAAAATAAAAATGGAGGACTACACTTGTAAGTGTGAAAACAATGTTTCTCTTGTCACTTTGTTTGGAGATGATACTTCTTTGATGCATTGTAGGGATTGGTTCCTTAGTTGAACCAACATAGAATTTGAGGGTGATCAATCCCAAATTTGAAGTTTCAATTTTATATAATAAATAACACCAATTTAGGGACATATAAACCTTGTTTTAACTTAGGTGGTCTTTGTAACCCCAATATGTGAAACAATTTAAAATCCATGACGAATTTGTAAACATGACACTAGAGGGCATCGAACCTCTAAGTTATACATTATACCCTTTAACTAAATCAACTACTACATATGGATTGTTGATTTAATAAACAACTAATTTATAAATGCATGAGCAGAGTAGAATGGAGAAAATTCATGCTCCTACCATTTTCATAGCTAAAAAATTGTGTCAAAATTTTATAAAATAATATAGTGTGCATGAACTTGTATCATGAACCCATTGATAAATGTAAAATATATGACTATATGTAGATGAAATTTAATAAATTTTAATTGAAAATTGTGTATGAATATATATCATGCATGTAAAAATTTATAAATATGTACTTTGTTCATGTAATATGCATGTATATGCATGGCATATTACCCCATACTTTGTACCAATAATTGAATTTTGAACCATTCTATAACCTTTGAAATTGTATTTTTTACCAAAGTTGTTTTTGATTTTGAAAAGCCTTATCTCATTTATGCAAAGCCCATTGAAATTCACCCTTTTTGAGGTGATGAAATTGCTCATGAAAGTCACTCATCTCAAAATAGAAGTTTAATGCAACATGTGTAATAGGATGTAATCATTGAATAATGTAGCATATGTGATAAGTATGTTAGCATACTAAGATTTATGCCATTTGAATTACATATGTAACATATGAGGCAAGGCCTATATAAATTTATCAATGAATCACATATTAATAGAATGTATAGTTAGTATCATGTGCATTATTTAGTGCATGATATAGATCGTGGCACTCATCAGACTTAACAAGATCAACAAGAAAGTAAAGATAATAATCATAATGTCATACAATAAATCCAAGGGATAAATACAAGGAACATTTTTAAATGTCACAAAACATAAATATTGCACATGCACTCAAAGGACATGAATAATATCACAAACAAGGGACATGTTCAATGTTGTACACTGTTAGTGTAGACTTTTATCCTATGTGTTTTGTCTGCATAGATTGTTATCTTGCTTAGGGTAGCTAGGTCATTAGGGAAGATTATCCCACATTCATTAGAATGTGGGGTCTATATTTTTCCCTCCTATATATGTAACTCCTCCCTTTGTATTTATCATCATTCCTTTGTAATATTCTTTTGTGCATAATTTCATCTACTAATAGATTCATTGTGATGTGCACTTTATCAACTCATAAGATCACTCCATCATGCGAATTTGTTGATCTGATGACCCTAGATATAACTCTAATATGGTATTAGAGTACCAATCCATGTTCATGATTATCTAGTTGGTTATTTGTTGTATTTTTCTATGAAATCCTGAGATTTGGTATTGTCTTATCATAGGAATTTTGAGATAAATATACAGATCTATGGAAGTTCTCAAGTTTGGTAGAGTAATTTTTTTATAGATCTAGTTCATTGGTAGCCATTATCACTTTTTATGGCTTCTTTATCACTATGTGGAGCTCTAGTTTGGCATACTCATGGCATGAAGATTCTTTTGGTATTTGAACAAATAAAAATCTATTTTTTTCACTTCCATGAGGGTGTCTCACCTTCTAAGGCATTTTTGACTAATCTAAGGCATGTTTTGTATAATCAAATGCATTTTTGATTGATCCAAGGCATTTTTGACTGATCTAAGGCATTTTTGGCTGATCCAATGCATTTTTGACTGATCCAAGGCATTTTTTGGCTAATCCAAGGTGTTTTCTAATGATCAAAGGTATTTTTAACTAATCTAAGGCATTTTTTGACTGATCAAAGGAATTATTAGCTAATTTGAAGGTTTTAGAACATCAAAAACATGTCATTTGAATTAGGGTGCCATTTTTACCACTTTGAAACTTCATTATTTCATGTATAAGAGTCATTCTTACTCCCTTCAGCGAAAACACAAACCGAGGCACCATTTTTTATTATTAAATCCTTTAGATTGGGATACCATTCATAAAATATATCCCAATAGTAATTTTGGCATCTTACTTACAAGCTTGGTGCTTTATTTGGGGCATAGACTTCCATTATTGGTTTTCTTCTACCTAGGTTTTTCCCCATGGCACTGTTCAAACTTTTCCTTCTCTTTTAAAAAGTCTAAACCCCTAAAATTATGCCCTAAAATCATTTTTAAAATAGCTTTTTTTTTTTTCCTTAAGTGGCTTGTTTCTCACCTAAGATCACATAGGGGTAATTATGAGGGTTGTTTTTAAATTTAGTTAACTGGAAGAGGACTATGATTCAATTACAATTCCAATAGGTGTTTATAAGGTATGTTTTATGTTTAAACCCTTCAAGCATTTAAAGTGTTAGTGAAAATTCATTAAATAGGCCATTAATGATGGGAAATGTAATTTGATATAAATTTTTATCAATAACTTAGATTTGAGTGTTATCTTTTTTAAAAGTGCATGTTTTTTATCCTCTTTCCACTGATATGGTTTGTTTTATAAATGCGATAAATTTATAAAGTGTCATATTTTGGGGTTTGCCTATCTTATGGGCCTATTGCTTTCTACATTATATCTCATATATTGATTTCTCACATGTGGATGTATTTTTAGTTTTGATTGACATCCCTATTCTTAACATGCACTATTTGTATTGATTCTTGCACTAGTTATTCATGTCGATGCATTTTAAGCTATGTTTGATGTCTTATTCATGAGAATGGAGTATTCTAGCATCATTGTAGACTATTTTGTGTATTTTTAAACTTCCTTGGTGTCTTCTCTCAATAATGATGACTCTATTTGAGAGAATACAAAGGAGTAAGGTTGAGTCCACACCAATGGTCCTTCTTGGGAAGACTAATTATGCTTCATGGCATGTGTATATGAAATGTTCACTCATAGATCATGTCTTTATTATATTATTATATGGATATATTCATGTTCCTATTGACCAAGGTCAATATGATGACTGGGGAAACTCTTGTGACTATGTCTATGGTAACTTATTGATACACATTTCATGGGATATACACCACCATGTGGAGTACATAGAGTGTCCCTTCACTATTTGAAACACTCTTTAGAGTCTTTTCAAGGATCCTATTGAGATTTATGTCACACATCCTCCTCCTCTTCCTATTATCTCTTATGAAACTTTCATATTCTCCCCTCCTACTTATATTTTTTATGATGACACATCCATGGTGGATAATGATTTTTCTTCTATCAAGACAACACTATAGGAAGATATTATGATAGACCTTAGTTGTCACATTATAAATTATACATACATTCATGTGCATATTATTACTCAAATAGAGCCTTAATAGACTTACATTTTAGAGGAAAGTACTGATTCTAATGAGAGTATACACATTGAGAGTATTAATGACACATATGTTATTATGGGAATTCATCTTATAGGTCTTAGTGATTCATTTATAGACCAATATTTAGTGTCGATGGTTGTTGATCCTTTCTCTCTTCTTCCCATGGAAATTGTTTTAGAAAATTTTCCAATGCCATTATTCTTCTCTAGATGTAATGAGGGTACTTATAAACCCTCCTATTATCTCGCCTTCATTATATACTTCCTTATTTCTATACTCTATAGTTAGGCTTGTAATTCTTGATCAGACTTTGTAACACTTGAGCATTAACTTGGAGACTTTTGAGTATTTTCCATATATCTACATCATGATTCTTACTTGCATTCCACTTGAGTGGGAATTCAGTAGTTTGACAGCTTTGTGTTTCTTTCTTATGAAAAGAAGAGAATATTTTTTACAAAGATATGTATTACAACATTCACCATGAGACATTTAGTGCTTACCTTCTCTAATCTTTGTGGAGGCACAAATCCTTCATATTATATAGGATATTGGGGATGATCACTAAGTACTTAGGTACCTCATCAAACATAATTGCTTGGACCCAATTTTATATCCCACCTAAGCTATGATTAAGGGGGGGATGTTGGTGTGGAATTTTATCTTATGGGTTTTGTCTACATGGATATTTAGCTTGCTTAGGGTATCTAGGTCATTTTTTTATATTGACCTACTTTCATTGGAATGTAGGGTCTCTATCTCTCTCCCTCCTATATATTTAATTTCTCCATTTGTATTTATCATCTAGGATTATATGGAGTATTTTATAATTTTTTCTCATTCCTTTGCAATATTTTATTATGCATGATTTCATATACTAACAAATTCATTATGATGTGCACTTGCTTGACACATGAGATCATTCCATCATCTAAATTCATTGATCTGGTGATCTTAGATATAACTTAATTTACACAACATAGGGATAAGGGCAAAAATTATATGCACATTATTAAATGTCATACATAAAAAATAATATATTATATAGATGTTCAAGAATATTTACACACAAGGGTCACACAGAATATAAAATCAAATATTTACTCTACTATGTACAAGTATTCACATCAATGGAACATATAACTAGAAATGTAGTCTAAACAATATATATTTAATATGATTGTATCATATAAAATAACATGTCCTTATACATAATGTAAGACAAATATGTTACCAATAAATTTTTAAATCTTAAGGATCTATATAGTATAGGAATTATGGAATGATAACACCTAACAATACTATAACATGTGCATAATATGTTCCTAGTTTATCAAGGCTAATAGGTAGAGTCAAGTCCAACATCTTAATCCCTATAAAATTTTGTATGTCCCACATAACACTCATGAATATGAATTAAATGTGTGTATTATCTAAAAATAATATTTTTTTATACTAATCATGAGATAAAAAAATATATGACAATGGTGTAAATTAGATATCTGATCATGATTAAGTTCTAATTTTGGATTTTTAGAATATTTTTGTTTTTTACAAAATTTTTTTTTTTTAATTAAAATTTTAAACTTTTAAACTAAAAACAATAAAATATAGTGACAAGTAAGGGTCCAAAATTATAATAAAGGATAGAGATATGAACAATCCACAACATGTGTCATTGTGAAGTATGCACTAGAAATTGATGGTACATCCATGTGTAACCAATATTCCCCCACTGTATATGAATTATAAATTTGTAACTTATGTAAGGGATAGAATTATTATGTAGAGGAATGATTTTATATACTTATTTCATCAAATTTACACATGTTAAATTATGTAGTATTTATGAATAATATAGCTCAAGAAAAGAAATATTTATCATGAATAAGTACTATTTACATATTGAAATTTAGTAAAATGTCTAAATAATTTAAATATTGAGAATATATGTGCTCATTTTTGGTATTTTTTCCTATCAAGGATAAATACTAACATGTAAAGTTTGAAACTTTTCCTAGTACTACTTAGCCCATTCAAACCAATCTGAAATTGAGTAATTTTGCCAAAAAGGTCAATTTTCCATATTCAAATGTCAAAATTCAAGTTAAATATGGTCATAAAATAGTTTAAAATTCCTTTAATTATAATAAAAAATATGTTTGATTTCTAATTGCAAAGTTTCTTAATAAGAAAAGGTGTTTTGATACTTTTAAAGCTAAAAAGGCTTATTTTGGGCTCCCACATGCCAAAGATAGCCTCCAAAGAATGGAAAATGATTTTTAAACATTTATTCATGTTAAATATCACATTTAATTCCTTTACATGCATTTAGATAGGTGGTGGAACCTTGATTTGGCTTTAAAATGCCAAAATAGTCTTATTTCTTTTATTTTACAAGTAAAAGTACGGATCTATACAAACTCCATACCCTTATATCATGTAACATGAAGAAAAAGGAATATAAAAGATTCAAAATAATTTTCATGAAGTTTGAATGTAGCATAGTTCAAAAACCATTTCACTATAGGCACTTTCCTTCTTTGCACAAACTGGCATGCTTACAGTTTTTTGATGGTATGATCTACTAGAGCAATATGAAGGTCTAAATTTAGGGGTGAAAAAATAAGACTCAGATGGATTAATCATGGGTTATTTAGTTTTTAAATTAGATTATACATTCTCATGAACCATCAATTTTAAATCAAGACAATTTATGTAGCCTTCCAACCAAAAAGGCAACTAGCTTTTTCTCAACTTCTCCTCACCTACAAAGAGTTTCAAGAAAATTCAAGTTGTTATAGAATATTGGGGACATTAGATACCTCTCCATGTATTTATAAATATATTATTAATTAATTTCATGGTCAAATAGATCAAGTAAAAATATCCAATCAAATATAAAACTTGACATACTTTCAAGAAGAGTTGTATGGTGGGAGAGAGAAAGTGGATTTTCAAGTTTTCTTGTTTCAGTCTATGGCATCATTTTCCTCCAAGTTTTCATGTTTTCGAGTATTTTTATCAAATTAATTATCCAAAGGATCCATGTTTTATCCATCCTTGGTGCTCTGTAGTGTCTTCAACAGCCTAGTTTAGCATGGATTAAGGAATTTTGCAAATTTTAACATTTTTTGAAGAAAACTATGTTTCATTTTTAGCCTATAACTTCCCTCCGATGGTATCCAATTTCATATAATGTGGTTATGATTATTTCATGTTTTCATATGAATACTAAAGTTTTTTTTGGCATCCTCCCTCAAACACCTTTCAAAATCCATGTTGTTCATCCCCATCTCACTGCCATACACAACTATTTCCCATTGTCTTTAAGCTTTTTGTTAACCCTCAATCATGTTCCTATTCTCCATTCATGTCATATAACCCTCCAACCCATATCCATCACATAGTCTCATCACAATGGAGTCATATGTTCATCAAAGAGAAATATGAGCATGATAAAGAGTGTTTGTAAGCCATTCAAGGGCACATATAGTCAAAAAAGAGGACCTATAACAAATCCAACACAAGTAATCCATGAAGTCATCAATCATCAAGATACAATCACTAAGGATCTCTCTATAATATTCTCTATGTAAATTTCCTTCATCAAGTACAATAAAGAATAAGATCAAAGATCAAATCAGGTGTTAGATATTCTTTATCAGCATATAGAGTCCTAATTCATATAAGATGACATCATATGTGCATCTATAGTTGTAAAGTATAGTCCATATGAGGTTGAAATAAAATCAGGTCAATGAGAAGATTAGTAAATAAATAGAATTTTTCTCAATCATATGAATCTTCCATTCATATCATCATCCAAGAAAGGCTTAAAAGGATAAAGTGATCACCTACAACCCACTATGAAACCCTACAAGCTTGCTTTGGGTTAACCTACAGTAGCTTGGTAAAGGTTAAGTCTTTTCTAGGCTCAATGAAAGCTATACCAAGCATCAATACACTATAACATTAATATTTCATCTTAATGAAATGAAAATAAAGGGGTTTTAAGCTAGTTTATAGTTTTACCAATAGATAAGAACCTACAACCACCACAATTTCAATCTACACCCAATTAAAGCTCACCCTATAACAAACTCAAATGAAAGATCATGTTAAAAATGCATATCAATAAGTTTGGTTCAATTTTATGATGCCATTTGTGATTATAAGGAATGTCATCCTAGTTTTTAGATATAAAATGACTTTTCATTCTTTTTTAATTCATGGATATAGACCTACAGTGCCCTAAAGCATATTATAGGCTTATATTTTCATAGTTAAAGACCACCTGATAGGTTTAATGACTCTTCTAGGTTATTAAAATTATTTTATCATCATTTAGTCTTTGAACCAATGAGGAATATTTAGATTACATATGGAGGTAGATTATAAATGTAAATGAAACCTTGAAGGGTTAATGAGACATAATGTAATCTATAGTCAGCGTATTAAAAGAGACCTACAATCAAGTAAGGTTTTTTACCAAAGAGACTTAACAAATAGATTGAGAGCCTATATATTTGTAAGATAAGTAGTATCAAATGAATATTGTTATGGGTAACCTCAAGATATGTTCCATTTCTAATAATTAAAGGGCAAGTGATACTAGTAGTACACCCACAATCCCCTATCTGTACACTAAAAAAAACATAGTCATATGGGTTTTTCAATAAAATGAATGTATAAGGGTTTCATTTTCAAAGGATTATAAATTTACAAGGTATTAAAGTAACAAGAGATAAGGCATTCAAGGTACTAGAAATAGAATCATGCCAACTCATAGGATTAGTCACCTACAATCATAA
>JARHVA010001450.1:1195000-1337500 GCA_037957365.1 Torreya grandis
CAACATTCAGGATGTTGAAGTCAAGAGCCAATAGGAGATCATTCAGTCTCCATGGAAATCCATTCCTTCATGGAAATCCATTCAATAAATAGTTCAACATAGAGAGGAGGTGATAATGTTTCAGGTTCAACAACCTCAAGAGCAAAATCAGATATCTATGGCACAACCCTTAGATCTTTCCCATCTTATTTAGTACTTTCATGGATCTACTATGCCTATCCTAAAGAAGGAACCTATCCTTTATGAAAATAAATAAGAATTTATATCTAATGTAGATGGAGATGAAAGAGTTTTTCATGAACATAATGAGTAAATCACCATAGACACACTTTGTGCTAATGAAGGGATTGATCTAATCATACAAGTTGTACAAGAAAGTGAGGTCAAATAATTTATTCTTATGATTGAATATTAGTTGAGAGTAGAGGATAGATTTCAAGAGGAAAATACTTCAATTGTTTAATTATAATGTGTTTTACATGAACTCACTAATTTAACAATGGATGCCATCCATCATGAAGAACAAGAGATTACAAAAGCGACAAAAAATGATTACTAATTAGCATAAGAAGTTGAAGATAATTTAGAACCTTATGATTATAATGAAGAGATTCCAATTGTACTTCAAGTTCATGATAACAAGCCTCTATATTTATTTGACATATTTCATTCAAGTTATTCTTTACTTTAATGTGGTCCATTACAGGATGAGAGGAGTGTTATCATTAATCAATAAGTAGTTGTTTTCTCAAGAGATGGCACATTTCAACATCTCAATCATGGTTATAAACCTCTCTCATCATCTTCAAATGCTTGTATACTTTTGAAGGCTGAGTGTGAACAAAAAAGTTCTCAAGAAGTCACAATATTAGATCCATCTCTCTCAGAGGTCAGCCTTGTAGATATGACAAAGGAGATACAACATGTTGGTCTACATGATCATGATAAAAAATTCTTAAAATATGAAGAATTGAAGATATTCTTGTAAATTACATGGATCTGGTAGTAATATGATTAGATATTAAATCCATACCTTCAATAAATGTACCTGAGAATGGAGGTTGGAATACCTGATACATTAACAACAAGTCATAAGTATCCAATTGCTCTTGGCTACAGAAGGGAGATATCAAGAGATGGAAAATACATTTCAATGTTCCATGGTGCATCAAATAATTTTGAATTTGATCCTAGAATAAAGCTTCTCATTTTATATTAGTAGGTTTATTTTGTTCCAACAAGTGATTAGCATAAGAAGCAATTTTTTTCACTTTCATTTCTTTCCTATTTTTTGTAGGTTAGGTGTCTCTACTTTATAGTTTAGTTATGTTTCCCTTTAGTATTATTATGTCAGTCAGAAAAGGTGTCTCAAAGCCCAAAAAAATATATTTTCCAATGCAATATGTTGAGTTATTTTGACCAAAAAGCTAGTCAACCCCTATGAGTCATCAAAAAATTGGTTTTTTTTGCCTATCAAGGCTAAATTTCAATCCCTATAGTTTGAAACTTTTCCCAGTACTACTTAGCCTATTCAAATAGGTCTAAAACTAAGTAAATTTGACTAAATAATCAATTTTCCATCTTTAAATTTCAAAATTAAAGTTAAACAGGGTCATATAATAAATTAAAATTCCTTTAATTATATTCAAAAATATGTTTTATGCCTAATTCCAAAGTTTCATAATAAGAAAAGGTGTTTTGATACTTTTTAAAGCCATAAAGGGCTTATTTTGGGCTCCCACATGCCAAAAATGGCCTTCAAATCATGTAAAAGAATTTCTACTTGTTTTTTAATGTTTAATATCACGTTTAATTCCTTTCCATGCATTTACATAGGTGGTGGAAGCTTGAGTTGGCTTTAAAAGGCCAAAATAGGCTTATTTCTTTATGGATCATACACTTAAACTAGGTAACATAAATAATAGGGCATATAAAATCTTTAGAATAAGTTTCATGGTGTTTGGATGCATCACAATCCCAAAATTGTTTCAATATAGGTACTTTCCTTATTTGCAAAAAGTGACCTGCTTACATGTTTCGTAATGGTATGATCTACTGGAGAAAGATGAAGGCCTAAATTTTGGGGTGAAAAAAACATACTCAAAGTGACTCCTAATGGATTAGGTTATTTTTTAATTAGATTATCCATGATCATGAACCATCAATTTTAAATCAATCTAATTTTTGCAACCTTGTAACTAGAAAGCAAATTAATTTTTTCTCAAATTTTCCTCCCCTAGGTAGAGTTTGAAGAAAATTCAAATTATTCAATAATATTAGAGACTTAAAATACATCTCCATGTCCTCTTCTAGATATTATTCATGAATTTAATGGTCAAATAGAGTAATTAAAAATAGATAGTCAAATCTACAAATTAACATGCTTTCAAAAAGAGTTATACAATTGGAGAGAGAAAGTGGATTTTCAAGTTTTCTTCTTTTTGTCCATGACATCATTTTACTCCATATTTTCATATTTCCAAGTAGGTTTATCAAATGAATTATCCAAAGCATCCATGTTTTATCCCACATTGGTTCTCTTTGGTGTCTTTAAGGGCTTAGTTGAGCATAGTTTAAGGATTTTGCATATTTTAAGGTTTTTTAGAGAAAACTATGTTTCATTTTTAGCTTGTAGCTTCCCTCCAATGGTTTGTAATTTCATATGCTGTGATTATGATTAGTTAATGTTTTCATATGAATCCTCAAGTTTGTCTTAGAATCCTCCCTCACACACCTTTCCACCTCCATGTTGTTCATCCCCATCTCACTGCCATACACATCTATTTCCCATTGTCTTCAAGCTTTCTGTGAACTCTCCATCATGTTCATATTCTCCATTCATGTCATATCACCCTCCAACCCATCTCCATCACCTAGTCTCATCATCAAAGAGATAAAATATGATCAAAGAGAAATACGATCATGATAAAGAGTGTTTTATAACCATTCAAGGGCACATACAGTCAAAAAAGAGGATCTACAACAAATTTAACACACTAAGGAATCCATGAAGTCATCAATCATCAAGAGATAGTCACTAAGGGTCTCTCTATAATATTCTCTATGAAAATGAAATTCATCAAGTAAAATAAATAAGAACAAATATAAAATCATGTGTTAAATTTTTTTATGGGCATAGATAGTCTTAATCCATATAAGATGACATCATATATGCATCTATAATTATAAAGTATAATCCATATGAGGTTGAAATGACATTAGGGTAATAAGAAGATTAGGAAATAAATAGAAGGTTTATAAATCATATGAATCTTCCATTCATATCATCATTCAATAAGGGCTTAAAAGGATCAAGTTATCACCTATAGCCCACTATGAAACCCTACAGGCTTACTTTGGGGTAACCTACAGTAGCTTGGTAAAGGTTAAGTCTTTTCTAGGCTCAATAAATATATACCAAGCATCAATTCACTATAACTTTAAGATTGAATCTTCATGAAATTAAAATAAAGGGGTTTCAAGTTAGTATGTAGTCTTACCAAGATATAATCACCTACACCCACCATAATTTCAATCTACACCCAGCTAAATGTCACCCTACAACAAACTCAAATAAAGGATCACGTTTAGAATGCATATCAAGAAGTTTAGTTCACTTTGATGAGGTCATTTATGATTATGAGGAATGTCATCCTAGTTATGAGATAGAAAATGAATTGTCTTTATATTTTACTTCATGGATATATACCTAAATTGCCCTAAAGCATCTTACATGTCTATCTTTTCTCAATGAAGGACCAAATGACTCTTATAGGTTATTGAACCAATTTGATCATCATTAATTCTTTGAGCAGATGAGGACTATTTGGATTAAATATGGAGCTAGATTATAAAGGGAAATGAAACCTTGAAGGGCTAATTAGACATAATTTAATCTATAGTCAGCTTACTAAAATAGACCTAAAACTAAGTAGGGTTTTTTACTAAGGAGGCCTCATAAAGAGGTTGAGAACCTAGAAAGCTATGAAATAAGGAGTATCAAATGAATATTTATATGGGGAACCTAAAGATATTTTCTATTGTTAAGAACAAAAAGGCAAGTGATACTAAAATTACACCCACAGTCCCTTGTTCATACACTGAGGAAAAAACTATTCATATGGGTTTTTAAATATAATGACTACATGCGTGTTTCATGTTCAAAGGGATATCAGGAGATAAGGTCATGAAGTGATAAGAGAGAAAGAATTCAAGGTAATAAAAGTATAGCTATGAAAACTCATAGGATTAGTCACCCATAGTCATAAAATCACAATCCCATGCTTATAGGGCTTAAGGTGAAGAGCATTCAATCCAAGGAATGACTTATCAGGTGATTAGACATAACAATTAAACCAAAGGCATATTCAAAGATTGTTAAGTGAGATAAAACACTTTTGATCATGACATGAAAGTGAAGATACATAACCATTGTATGGAATAATCCATTATGAGGCCAATAAAACATTTATTAAGGGATCAAATCATGCTATAACAAGGGGTGGAGGATGTTTTCAATGACTTTTATAGGACTATTAAGCTATATGGATGTGAATTTTATCTCATAGATCTCCATTACTAATGGAAAAACTTTAAATATGCACTTAAATAGTCAAATACATGATCATACTATGCAAAATGTGCATTTTTTGAGGAAATTTGAAGTATTTGGCATCTACAAGAGAAATTAAGACCCCAAATTTGGTGTGTAGCATCATCATTATTTAAGGAATCATCCATCCAAGTTTCAATGACATTGGACAAATAAAAGTGATCAGTGTTTTTCCATAGTCATCAACATGAGGTGAGAATCTGAAAAGAATGGGATTATGTTTTTACATCATCATAAGACATTTCAAGAATGTCAAAACTCAAAATTCTATGCAATCAATGTTCATACAGGTCTTTTTAGGCAAGCAACCATATAGGTGAAAAATGCATTTTTGAATTTTCAAGTAAGAGGATAATTTTAGAGTGTTTTTATATCATGTTACAAACCCCATAATTTATTTTTCAAGATTTTAGAAGTAGGGGAAGAGTCATTTTCATCTAGGTGAATAATTTCAAATTTTACAATTCTAGACACCCTTCTAAGCCACATGTTTAGATGCTCATATCTTTCACCACATGAGTATTTTGGATAAAATATATTAGTATGTTTTTATTAAACATATGAAATTATAATTAATGGACAATTTAATTTGGTTGAGGGGCTGTACTTTATGAACAATTGCTAAGAGCGTAGGTAGCCCAAAATATAAGCTAAACCCTAAAGATAATTTTCTTCCACATGATAAATTTACATATATTTTACATGAGAGACAAATATTTTCAAGGATATTAAGGGGTTAAATTTAATACACATAAATGTAAATAATTTTTGATTTGGAGGTATGTACTTTATGAATCATCATTTGGAAGATTCAGCTTCAAAACCTTCCCAAACCCTAAAAGAACTAGTTTTACAAAAAATTGATTTTTTTGATATAAAATCACCATGGATAAATATGAAACCTATTCAAAAATAAATTAAACTTATATATTATTCCATAAATGTGAATTTGGTGCATGGATTTGTATGGATTAGGGCAAACATCATGTTTTTATGGAAAAAACATAAACATGAAAAATGAAGTTCAAGGTAGTTAAATAGGATTCAATCAATGGAGATTGAAGATTAAGACTTATTATACATCCCAAAATCATCATTTGGTCATAAATATTATTTTATGTACCCCAACTAGCTCAATCAAAATGGCTAGTTTGCAGAGATAGAGCAAAATAGACCTAGTCAACCCTGTTGACCAAGTGACGAGAGTTTATTCATTAAAATCACATATCTCATGGTGTAATTGGTTTTTTCATTTATAATGCACATATTTTTTTAGTTTTAAAGTTTTCTTGTAGGTTACATGGAGTCTAAGTGCAATAAATATGCTATTAGGCCTAATTAACCTAATAGGCCTAATTAGTTAAATACCAAAATGAAGCTTGGCATTGTAATGGATAGCTTGGAGTTCACATGGAGTTCCAAAATAAATATATGATCTTAAAATGGATATTCATTCACATTTTCATCCTTAAAATTAATATTTAATGCAATAAAAGACCAAACATGTAGTTAACTAGTCTTAAGGGCTCATGACTCCAAATTGACAAATCATGACTAGTTGACTATATTCATGCATATTCCTATGTTATCATGCAAAGGAAATTAAAAATCTTAAAAATAAGTTAAACATGGATTTAAAATACAAATTTAGTGTATCATTCATGCATGAATATTGAAAAATTCTAAAATGGGCCCACAATTCCTTGTTCCAATGCAAAAGAGATTTTCATGCACGACAAAGAAAGAAAAGAGATATCTTGAAGGATTTTGTATTAAATAAAACTCAGGTTAGACTTTATTTGATAATAATTTCACCTTCCTTTCTCTTTAGAATGCAAACCTTGGTTATTTCTACCATTTTCTATATATATATATATATATATATATATATGCTTTTTAGCCATTTTTTAGATCCATCCCTCTATTGGCATCACTAGATTCTATCGAGATTGAGTTTTCTAACCTTTTTAGATAAATAAGATGACTATTTTAGATTTCAATATGCTAGTATAGTGTGTTTATGTTAGTTGATTTACATATGTGGTATAGATTTCTCCCTTATTAAGCTTCGATTCTCACCTAGTTACTAGTTTTTTAGATTATATAGGTCATGTTCAGTGTTTAATGTATTTTGGATGATCTAATAGTGGATATAAATGGCTGGTTAGTGCCTTGAAATATTCCTATTACATCATTTCCCTTAGGCTTTGATCAACTAATAAAATATCTACATGAAATACTAATACATAGGAGTCATTTGGAGTTATAGATTTAGTCATTGTTTATTTTATTAGTGTTTTAGAAGCTCGAATAGAGTGGATGAACTAGTAATATTACTTTACCTTTTATTTTATTTCTACCCTTTTCATCCCAACAATCGGTAGTCTAATAAGTAGTGCAGAGTGATATATAAGAGGTACTAACCTCACCAAAATATAGAGGTCTAATCTAAACATAGACATCCCATAGCCTTAGATCATTCCAATGATAGTTTATATATGATTTAGACTTGAGCAATCTGATCTTTATTGGGTGATATCTAGGTTACTAACACTCATATTTTTAATTTTAGGAGAAAATTTTACAAAGGAAATGATCAGCCAATTGAGGCTAATAATGGTAGACATTATTAACCCTTACTATTTGATTCTCACCTTGATATAAAATGTAATTTTATCATTATAGGATTGAAAAAATAGAGATAATTGGAAAAAAAATACTAGAATATATCACTATTTTGAACATTTCATATCTATAAAGTTGAAAAAGAGCCAAGCGGTAAAAAATTTAACAATATCCAAGGGATTATAAGTATTGATCAAACTCATTACATGTGAAATAAATATAATAACATGATGATATATTCAAGAAGCTATGTACAATTAGATTTTTGCTTTTTTGAATTAATTGAATGCATTTAAAATTTTGAAAATTTGAAAATGAAAAAAATCAACCAATGATCCCATCAACGTGAGAATCATAATAATTTGTGATAATCGATAAATTAATTTATTTATTTGAATGAATTTTTTTATATTTTCATGTATCATAATCATAATATATATTATTTTTTGTAAGGAAACTATCTAGATCACTTTTTGTGTAATCATGTGTAGGATGAGTATATCTAAGAGATGTATAATGATGTGAAATACCATGAAGACTAGTATAAAATTGTGTTGAATGTTGTTCCCTTTTTAGGAACATGTTAATCTATATGAATCACAAATTTATAATGTGTTTCATGTGATGGTACTTATTGAGGATTAGAAAATTTTATTTTATAAACATACTTTTGCATTAGTTGTTTTTGAGACCTTACACCTTTTTATAAATAGGTTGAATAAAATAATTTTACTTAGGTGCAAAAAATTCAAATGTGATCTATTTTTTCATAGAAGAATTAGTTAGTCATGGTAGCAGATGGGGTAGAGGAATACCATAGATTGTAGAGAGTACTCAGATTTGAATCTTTAAATTATAAGAACTTGATTAAAATTAATGTATTAAAGTCATCTATGTATCATAGATGATACATCAATGGGACTATGAAACCAATGGAATATTGATATCATACTAGAGACCCCATTTCATAGTAAAACTAAAAAAGGAGTATATATTATAATATGTCTTATCTAAATAGGCAACACAATGTGTCCTAAAATGGTTTATCATTTGTCATTAAATATCTTAAAACTTTTGTACATTTCTTGTATATGATGTTGTGTAACCCAATAAAATAATTAATGTCATTGTGCCTTCATTATTTATTGATATAATACAAACTATCACACTATGAATGGGTTATTGATTAATATAAGGTTGTATACATAAAGCATGAAAATCAAAATCAGCATCCACTATCTCACTATCATCAAAAGTAATCATAGAATGTGGTGAAGTACTTTAAACGATTTTACCAATAATTCCATATAATGGATAATCATATGACTATGGTGATGTATAATCATTGTAACTATGATAAATTATTCATTATATTTTCTTGTATTATGATTAAAAAATGGATCTTTAAAAATATTCAACTTAGGATTTTCATTTTTTGAGGCATGATTTCCTCTGTACGAGTGCCCAATTTATTTATTTTTCAATAATATCCTTAATAATGTGCTTGAGCTTGAAATATATGTTTTAGATTAAGGTAAAAATAAGTTTCGAAGGGGCCCCAAAACCCTGAAACAAAGGAAGAAGGATATAACTATAACGTCCACAGGTGAAACAAACCTAACACCTACTACTGAGCAGTATCAAAAATAGGTTTTACAGGGACCTAAAACCACAAATCAAGATCATCAAAAGATAGACCCTAGGTTTTACAGAGACCTGAAAACTCAAGTATGAAAGAAAACAAAGAACCAAAAAATGGAACTAGTTATAACATCCAACTAAAAGGACCAGGACTGTAAGAGCAAAAAGATCCTATTCTTCTAATTCCAGGATCAACTTCACCGCTTCCTTTCCAAGCACAGTAGTGTCCTGTATAGATATTTCCACCGACGTAGCAACCTCTTGCATTGCTTTCTTCCTTGAGCTTTGTCTGGTCCTCTTACTAGGCCCCTCCAGAGATTTTATATCCTCATTTGCTCATTTTCCAATGTTTGCAGCAGCTACACATAAACTAGAAGTAACCTCCTCCATCTTCATTCTGCTTGAAATATATGTTATTAGAATGAAAATTGAATATATAATAACCATAATAGTCATTGTTATCAAAATATTTAACATATTATTTTATTGTATCAATCTTGAATGGTGGAGGTAAAGTATTAAGATAACATTCAAATAAATTTTTTAGAAATTAATGATGTGGTTGTGGTAATTTATAAAAATAATTCTTTGATGACTAGATAAAACAATCTTGTTAAAAGGTTGAAAATGGAATTAAAGATAATTTTATGTATTAGATTTAATATCTATTGTCTTATCTTTGTAAGATGGTTTTATTTGAAACTCCATTGTAGAAGTTGAATTAGATTTAAGTGAATACATTAGATTTTTCAAAGCAATAAGATTAACTTCTCTTTCTCTTATTGTGACACAAATTTTATCAAACGATATGATTGTTTTGGAAATAATTGACTCATGTAAAGGTTCGAGGAAATTTTAGTTGAAAATATCTTTTAAGTCATTATTTATCAATTTGTTATTCATTTTGACAAGCATAATCTTGTATTGAATTACGTAATCATTGATAAGATATTTAATTCTTTTTCTTAATCTTGAAAATTATGCATAATTTTTCTCATCAATGTTACTATAAAAATGTTAGATAAATTGATCTACTAGTGGATTGAATGCATTGACTAATTAAACAATTACATCATAAAATCAATGCAAGACCTAATATTTTAAGCTTCTTAGGAATAACTTGGTTATAAATTTGTCATTAAAATCATAATCCAAACATGTTGCATGAAAATATCTAAGTTGTTTTAGATCTCCTTTTCACTCATATAATGAAAGTTTAGAATCTACAAATGATGTAGGTAAATGACATGATGTAATATCATATTATAATAGATTATGAATTAAATATTGGAAATCTAATGAGTAGTTAATTTTTTCTATACCTTAATCTAACTGAAATACCTTAACATGTAAAATTGTAATAATTTTGTCAATGGATTGTGTAGTGGGAAAAAAAGGTGATGTTAGATGTGTAAATATAAAAGGTTTTGCATGAGTCACTTATTTAGGCATAGGCATATAGATATATTCTAAAACTTATGTTGTTCCCAAACCTAGATTTGTAGATGCACTAGTAGTATAAGTAGAAACACATGTAGTAGGGTTAACAAGAGGTTGTTCAATAAAATAATTTATTTATTTAAATGTGTTAATATGATCAAGTTTATTTTGTTCTTTTCAGGATAAAAATAGAAAATAATCAACTTCCTCATAATAGGTAACAAATGATTTCACTTAAACAGGTTAAAATATATTATTCTTAACTAAATCATATTCTTGAGTGTTGTCATTTTATATGGTCATAGATATTTTGTCAAGAGGGTGTAAATCAAGCCTTATAAAATCTTGAATATATGAATTATTTCCATATCATACTTGACTCTATAAAAATAATCGTTAATGATACTTGTGTCTTAACATGTGATTTAGTTCATTTTTTAAAAACTTAAGGTAAAAAATGCCTATCCAATATAGACATCTAATATTTGAAAATAAAGTAATAAAAAACTAAAATGTAAGATCTTAAAAAAATGATATTGTAAATAATAACATGAAAATGAAATGTTAGAAACAAAAGGGAATTTTTTATGTATGAAGATTAGTAAATTACTATGAAATTCAATGTCAAAACAAGATATTTTCAATGTTATATATCAAATACAAGGTCAAAATAAAATTATTTAAGTGTGATATATTAAATCCAATGTGAAATTTAATTTATTTTAGTGTCATAATTATATATAAGGTTGAAATAAAATTGTTTGTGTCAAATGTTCAATAATTTATCTAAACCTTAGGATAATTTTTTGGTTGAAATGTTTGAATTGAAAGTGATTTCACCAATATATTCTACTAAAATTTGAATTAATAGGTGGATTAACAATAATTTTTATAAATTGAATGGAATAATTAATAATTTTTAAAATCAAATTATGACAATCGAAATGAAAATAAAAAGTCAATTCAATAAATTACAATCGATTGAAATAATACTAACTATGAAATTAAATGCAAAAATAAGTTTGTTATCCAATATATAACTATGTTGAATAAATGATGATTAAATTAAAAAAATAAGATAAAACCTTATAATAAACAAAAACATGGTACTAAAACTAATGAGGGTCATAACCATCTAACTAGGTCAATATCAACTATCATTATTGACCTAAACTAGTCAATCTTTAATTTATTAAAAAATTAGAAACTTAGATCAAATTCATTTGATAGGGATAAATTGCATATTTATACACATATTTTAACTTCTTAAGTGTGAATAATACCTATAACTAGCTTCTCCAAGGTTAAAACCCTAATAGGTATTGAAATTACTAAAAACCTACAAATATAAAATGAGTGAATTGTAATGGATTGAGTTTACCCCAATCATTCCCATAGTTATTATTCCCTACCTATGTATCTAATACTTTGAAGAGGGAAATCAATCTAATTTAGTTATCCCACTTAGAGTGTTTTATTAAATTATGCTTATTTGACTACATGAATGCATATAGGGATGGATTGAAGAATTTATGATGATTTTCTTTGGCTATAAGAAAGCAAGCATTAGACTTTGCTTAGTAATTATTAAAATTATTAAAATTAAAATTGGGAAGAATATGGATGATTTTCTCAATGTACAATATTACAAGTATGCCTCTATATTGAAATTTTTAAGTGGTAGGATAAATCACTTAAGTGTGCCTTTATAACAATCCAAAAGGGGAAAGCCTCATGCTACAAATTCTTAAAATATGGACCAACTTATAAGGTAGGATTTAAATTTTAAAATTTAATTTTTGATGGCCCAAGTTTAGGATCATCCCATTAGGATTAACATCGATTACCACTATTAACTCAATTTGTCAATAATGCCCTATAATGAAAAAATTTGAAATGTGGGATCCAGAATGTACATACATATGCATAGAAGTATTTAAAATTTAAAATATTTTTTAGGTGTTAGATATAAATTTAGAAAATAAATAGGTTCATATAAGTGTTTAGGATATGGTGAGGTAGAGAAATAGGTTTTTATTAAGTGCAAAGTTTAATTAAAGTGAAATAGGGCCAAAACTAATATAATCAAGTATTCATGCCCAAATTTAGATGTTTATAGGCATATCACTACAATAATTTAGCTTGGGCCTAAAATAGTGGAACCATTATTTTTTGTGAAACTCACTATTACACATTTCAATGCAATACTTGGTTAGTCACGGTTATGGAAAATTAAATAAAAATTGGATAAAATAAAAATGACTATTTCATTTGATTTTAAAGGTGGCTTGATTATATGTTAGAAAGATGGTATGTTTAAAATGAAATATCTTAAGAGTATGATTACATCTTGTAGCACATTACTATTGGTATCAAAGAAAATCAAACATATTACAAATAAAATAATGGAGCATGTATAGAGTACTTCAGATCAAGAGAAAGAATATAAATAATATCAAACTCTTACCATTTATAAAGTGCCAATAGGTTTCAAAATTAACAAGTGTATGCAATATATATGTGAGTGTTCCTAAGATATTAATCTAAAATTTTCATCCATAGGATTCACTTACTTATGAGCTATATTAGATAACTAAATGTATGAGTAATATCCATTTACTACACATAATTTTCAATATTAATTCATCTCATTTTATGTTATTTAATGCTAGGATATAGGGCATGCATGTCTATTGATAAATAGCAATGGACATTCAATAAAATAATTCCATAATATAGTTAAGCTTCTTATGCATATCCTACTATAGATATAGAAATTTATTTTGGTGATCTATCAAAACTAATGAATGACTATAGCAATACAATTGATGACTATGACATATGTGATACAATACATGCATATGATTATGACATCAATGATATCATTGGATATCATAAGCATATCTCATAATAAAACAATTCTAGAAAATTAAAAAACTAGGGCCTATGCATGACATACTTTACTAGTTAAATTATTTATTTATGTCATTTACCATATACATGGTAAATTACAAATATATATTTAACTCATGTTCTATTAAAAAAGTACATGAGTGGGATGTAATACATATAAGTTACATATGATACATAGACATATAGATGCATTTCATTCCTTACACTCAAGGGACACTATTACATTGATTATATTTAGATACTTCTATTTTTTATACATGAATTTATCTTGCATATAGTCTTTAGAGTGTTATTATATTCAAATACATTAATTTACCATAATGTGATGATGACATAGATTGATTGTGTTGACTAGTTTAACCTATTATATGTGTCTTTGATGTTAATCATTGTTATTTTTTGTGATGATTGGGTGTGTATTAAATCATGTGATCATTGTGTTACATTAGATGTTTCATGAGTGCTTATTAATGGTTGTTACATTGAATAACTATTACACAATAAGTGATCATTAGTTTGTGTTTCATCAAATGCCATCATGCTTATTTTAATGAGTGCATTGATTATGTGTTTTAATGTCATGTATTATTTATCTTGAGGATTCTCTAGTCTATGTCATATCCATTTTGTCCATGTATGGTCAGAGTTGAGTCATTTATAGGGTTCTTGTGTGCATCATAATCATGGTATTGTGTGTATATGGGGGTGATTATATCATGGTTGTTAAGATTTTGGTGTTGTATTTTATATCATGTATTCTTCTTTTATGTTTGATTCCATCTTCATATCATGAATCTTATGTGTGGATTATTAATAAGTGCTTATGATTGTGGTGTTTAATATTACATGCTTGATTGCTACATATAATTGACATGACACTTGTATACCTTAATATAATTATTTAATATGCATATGAATGATAAAATCCTTTTATGAAGACATAATATAATCATGCTATAATTCATGCCTTTCATGCTTACATATTTTGAATTGAACATGATATGTATAACACTTTTATTCTCAGATGGGCGATTCATAAGCTTCATCCCTCACCTCAAAAGGGGATCTAAAGATCCAATTTTGACATGAAAATAATTAAAATAATGGTCAAAAGTAGGATATGTTTATAGATTTATAAATATGATATGCATATGTAAATAAATTTATAAGATCATGGAAAATATATCATAAATTTTATGACATGATGAGACATTAAATGGATTATATTTGATATATTTATCAAGATACATGGGCTAGATTGAGAAAGTTATCAAATTTATTAGATTGAGGTAGATTGACATTAGATTTATGATATTCCATATCATACTAACATACATATGCATTATATTTTTGGGTATGGATGTTTTTCATTTATGCATTTTTATATATCCCTTGATTAGAATGATGGTATAATATAATCACATTAAATCTATAATCCACCTATATAGAATGATTTAGAGTTTTCATATTTACATAGAATCCTAGTATGGGATTCTACCCTTTTACATAGGAACCTAGTATAGGGTTGCATGAAATTAGTTATGATGATATTTTAGTTGTGGAGTTGAGGTTATTTGACAAGCAACTACTAGCACTTTTTAGCCTATAATGAGGCTTGAGGCCTATTATTATAAACCCATGGTTTTAACAATAGAATCTTTTATACACATAATATTTAAAAACATTATCAATTACTAATGTTTTCTATCTTGAAGGAACCCATTGAGTCTCAATATCTCTTAGTGCATGCCTTAAGGGGTGCACTAGGAAAAGTGTGGGAAGACTATTGGTGCTTCATAGGATTGTTTTTCCTATATTACCACTTGTTATCAATCCAACCATCTCTTAAAATTGTTCCCCTAAACTTTTCTTCATATTTTTCACCCTCCTCTAGTCATTTTATGCCTTCATTATCCATTCCCTATCCTAAAATACTTTTTGACAGTTTATGTTACACTATTAGCCCCATTGACGTTGTACTCTAATAGATAACACCTATTTATGTTCTAGGTCAGCCCCTAGCCAACCTAAACTGAGACCTAATTTGTTTTTATCAATAATGATATGAGGTTGATTGGGTCTACCTTGAAGCGCTAAAATTTTAGAAAGGACTAGGGTTAGATATGCCTATATAAACATATCCATTTCACCATTCTTAGAGAGACAACAAGAGTTAATTATTCATTTGTGTTTTTTTACAATTTTCTCTTCTACCATTCTAATTAAGGAGACTTAGCTTAGTGTTTCTACTTGGAGAAGAATATTGTCTTATGTAAAAGTCTTGGAAGATTTGGCCTTTTTTAGTGCTTCTTATAAACTACAAAAATCTCTTGACAAGCATCTTTGGCCAAGGGAGAGATTGAGCCTCGACAGGTTCATCTTCAAGGTAAGTATCTCTAACTTTGTTCCTCTATTTAGTAAATAAAACTAGCATAAGTAACAGATTTTGAATATATTGGTCTCTTAATGCATTAGGGTCTTACCTATACTTATCTTAAATAGGATTATCTTATGCATGTTTAGTTTTATGTTTACTAACCCTCACTTTGTGACACAAGCTTTGGAGAGCACTAGAATGGACTTTACTTCACTTGAAAATGAAAACATAGGACCTAGTTAGGGTTATTACATAGTTTTGCTTGACTATAGGATATTGAACCCTCCCTAGTGAATTTATTATGGTAAGAGATCCCTTGGCTAGGTCTAGTAGATCCATCTTGGTCATGACCCTAAATACCTAATATATCCACAATTAGAAGTGTAAGTAGGATTTATCTTCTCTAAGCTAGGATTTATTTATAGATCTGTTATATTTCTCATTGCACACATTATGGTGAGCTTGACATGATTATAACCCTTGCAGGTTTTCTTTCACACTGTCATTTTTATCATTTTATTATATTTTTCCATATTTACAATACTGTATTGAACTAGTTGGTATATTTCTAACTTCTTGTGCATAGGTTTAATACATAGTCACTTTAAAATGACTTTGTTATGTTCTTTTAGGTCTTCATTACCTATAGGTAATTGGATCAATTAAGTCAACATAGTATCCTTCTTCAATTTTAGATTATTATACACTATCGAATAGGTTGTCTTTATCTTTTAATTCTTTCTAACAATATATAGGTCAAAAAAACTATTCAATAGGTTGACTATGGTCATTATTCATCTTCAAAATATAGGGTTTTACATTGGTCAAACTAGTTGACCTAGTTTATAGGATTTGAAAGCAAAAACTAAGGCATTTCAGCATAAAATTTGCAATCTTAACCATTTTCAAGCCCACTAAGGTTCCCTTTCCTCTCTCTCTCTCTCTATCATTTCAATATCTCTTGTAGTTGTAGTTTTCACAAGTTAGCAGTATTTAAAACTACAACCCTATAGCTAACTAGGTTGACTTGGTCAACCTAGATTTGTAGTTTGTTTTCTATTTAAGAGACATAGTTGACTTGTTTAACTCTATTATTAAAAACCTTACTTTTACAAAATAGTAGCAACATAGTCAAATTTTTTCTACACTATTTGAATACAGTGTTACCTAAACTAACTTTGTATTATTCTTAATCAATGAATTAACAACTATTTGATAGTAAATAATTCACCTTTCCTTTTGATCTATTTTCATGCTTAGAGTAACTCACATAGTCTAAAGAGGTGGTTTTTCAAATTACCAATTTAGTTACTATTGACCAAATTTGACCCTATAAGTCAAATTTGGACCCCTGTAGTAAAAACATAATCTTTAGGTGTTTTTACAGGTCTAATGTTTTTTCATAGGTGTGTCATAGTCTACTTGATGTAATCTAATGCCATTTTAGCCTTGTTTATGGTCTAATTACTTTATATGCCATTTTGAGTCACTTAGTAGGCTTTTAGGGGTCATATATGTAAGTGGCATGGTTTTTAAGGTGTTCAAGTGTCACTTTTTCCTTCCAAGATACAAGAGGATATATTCCCTATCAAGAATGTTAGTTCATCTGAAACTTGCAGGCTATCTAAATAAAAATCAAGAAAATAATTGAAAAAGGAAGAGTTTAGCACTTGTACGGCCCATTGGGAGTGTGACACATGGGAGAAGGTTGTGACTTGACTCTTCAACTTACTTAAACTCATTATCATGTTTTAAATAGTTTTAAAGTTCCAAATTTGAGCTAAAACCATTCTTTTCCTTCATCTCTTATCTAGATATATAGAACTAGTTAGTAGGTTTGTACTTGGTATAACTAGTTGGAAAATTTTCAGACCAAACACCTTTGTGGGGGTGATAGTAAACTTAGAAAGATACATTTCCATACCAATATTTCAAGGAGTAGTCAATTGTGCTTTATGAATCATCTCTAACAAGTTGATTGTGTTTTTATGCTCATTATTTCCCATACCCTATAGGTTTTGCTCTTGTTTGGATGATTTTATACAATCTAAATGTTGGAATTGACTCTAGAAGACATGAAAATATTCACCTCATTATACCCATGTTTGGTTTAGTGTTTCAAGTTTTTTAGATAGGCAAATTATCTCAATTTTGCAGATTTGTCTCAGTTGAAGATAACAAGAATGTCTCCACCATTTATAGAATCTTCAAGCTTTGGTAGTGATTCTAGGGGATGATAATAAGTTTATTATAATGTTTCCAAATTTATATTTATCTATTCCCATTTAAATCTCCTTCTCCAAATAAATCTTCATCTAAGTTGTAGCCATAAGTGAGATGTAGTCAATTTTCTTTATGATTGTCATACATATTTGTGCAAAGCTCTAAAACATATTCATGGTGAAGTAATAATGGTCTCAAAGTGTTTATAATGCTCTTAAAAAGTGAAACAATTAAGATAATCCATTTTAATTAGCATAAATAGGGACTGTGACAATCAACTCAGTCACACATAGTTTTCTTGCCATTGGCATGCCACTACAAGTGCCTACATAAGGTTTCAAATGTTGAAATGAGGTGTGGAAGCTTGAATCAAGATCTTTGATATCATCATATATCATTTGATCCCTTTTTAAGAGCATGGAATTGGTCATATGGTAAGATTCATGATATCACTATTCATACTAACATCACTCCACTCATTGTACATGCAAAGGTCCACCTACAAGTGGCACCATAGAGAACTAAAAATACTTGATGGTGGAAATTGGAAAGGATAGAATCTTATTGAAGTCCTAGATATGAATTAAAGTTCATGGTAGACATGTTTGAGATGATATATTAACAATAAGGCATAGAAATTTTTTTTTTGGATGATGACTGAGTTCAAGGATGTTTTCCCTAAAAAGAAAAAATAGAGCACCCAGCCCTTTTGGAGACATTTTAAGATAATGCCATGTTGAGTTTTGATCTCTCCTAGTGCACTCATCCTATATACATATCATAGGATCCTCACTTGAAAAATAAATATAATATTTTATTAATTTTGTTTTATTTCTAGATAATCCTAAAGTTTAACTTTTATGCACTAAACTCAAACATTATCATCTAAAGGTTTAGAGCTCCAAAGAAGGTCCCCACACCCAAGATTGTAATAAAGGCATACTATCATGTTTAAATGACAATATAATGTGAAAAGGAATATCAAGAAGGATAAATTTCATCAATATAGGAGGATATATTGATTTTTTAGCATATTCACACCTACAGGTGTCCCTTCTTTTGAAAGCATCCACCTATGACTAACTGTTAGCTCCTACTTCATCCATGATAGGGACTTAAGCATGGAATAACAAATTTTGGTTGATGGAAGATGAACATAAAATACCTTAGTGGATATATGAAGTAAGATGAAACATTTTCCAATGTTAAATCAACACCTACAAGGTTGTAATGACTCCAAAAGAATCAACTATAGGTGATTGTAGGTAGACAATAAGCTAAAACATGGTGTCTAGTTGATGGTCTAGCCTAGGCATGGTGAGTATAGGTCCAAATCACCGATAAATGATATTGTAAGGTGTCAAATAGACTAATTCATGGTTATAAATTCTAATCGATACTCACACCTATAGGTACCCCCTCTAATGTAAGAAACACAGTTAGGAAATACATATAATCTTGACTAATCAAGGAGTATGAAAGGGCATATGGGAGTTTATAATGATAAATGGATTTATAATATGTTCATAATGATCATTATAGTATATATAATATATTTAAAATGAAAAAAAAGTATAGAGATAACCCTAATGATAAACACACAGTCTATATGATGAAACTTTACACACAGTCTGCCTTCTAATAGTCTGTTTTGGATTTTGGAGGAATTTGAAGGTCAAGTGATAATACCATGAGATGAAATTTAGTTAATATGTTATCCATAACTTTTATAATCCCCTTAAATATCTAGTTGGTATAATAAAATATGGGAAGTTCCCTCTATTTTATCTTAGATAGAGGGTACTCACTTTATGCACAAACTCTAGAGTGTTTGAGAAAGGGAATGATTAGGGAAGAAAAGAGTTGTTTAACCTTTAAAGGATGTTTGGAAAGTTTAATTTAACCTTGGAAAACATTAAAAACATTTCATAGAGGTAATAATCCCAATAGGGTGGTCTAGACCATCAAGGTTGCAATCAAGTCTGTTAGGTAGGGTTTAGGTCTAAAATCCAAATGAGAGGTCAATTTCAATTATAACTATAGGATATAATTAAAATGGATTATAACATGTTTTTAGGATCATTTTAGATGTGAAAAATGTTTTTTTAATGAATATAATTCATTGAAAATGCCTCTTTTAGATCAAAGACAACATTAGGCCTGTGTAAATAGAAGGAAAGGCTCAAGTAAGCAACTTTGGTTGCTTATATCTTCTTGCACACCTAGCATGGAGACTCAAAGAGATAAGAAAAGTGTTATAAGGTCTCAAATACCATTTTGTGGAGTTGAGATGAGATTTGAACATCAGATGTTTATGAACAATGGCTAAGATGTTAAAATAGGCTTAAACTCACTAGAACCCTTGCTAGTAACTAGTTTGAGAAGATTTAGAAAATAATAGACCCAAATGAAATATTTTACCTATAATGATGATTTTATGTTGTATGGGAATATTTGAGACTCATCCCCATCCTTTTGTACTATATGGAATTCTATGGATGGAGTAAAAAATAGGGTATTTTTGATAGTTTTATGTGGTTTTCAAGTTTTATAAGGAGTTTAAAGATGAAAATAACATGGAAAGAAATATTGATACTTAATATAAATACCCAAAAAAGTTTATTGTTTCATAACAACTATTAAGTACCTCAATAAGAGCTCTCATCTTAGCCAATCAAAACTAGCATAGTGAACATGAGAATTTGAAAGGTGAAAACATCAAGTAACTTTTAAGGTGTGTCTAATGAATCTAAGGAAATGGATGGTATTGACACATGTCATTAACTTATTTTTAGGTACTTTAATGGGAAATAGAATCCAAATTTGAGGCCAAGTGTGCAAGGTCTGTGAAAGAGGAATTATTTTGACTGTAGATGGTGATAATTCATTTTGGGAGGAATCTTGATGATTAAAGACTACAACCAATACATGTAAATGTGTGTCCATAACTTCCCCTTCTTATTCCAATAATTAATTATACCCTTATTAATTTATGGGGTGACCAAGAGGCATAAATGATGAAGGTAATTCCTTAACCAATAGAAGAGACTTCAAGCCACATTTCAAGAGTTTCATGACTTGGGGTGCCACTTGTATTTTTTGAATTGGCATGATCAGTTTAAAATTCTCTTCTCATACACATGTAACTCATTTTCTCAACTTGATACTTGTCCTTGTAACCTTTTGACTTATTTATTCTCTTCTCTCTCTCAAGTTTTATAAGAACTAGCCAATTTAGCTATTTTAAAGATGTTCTACCTGAGTATAGTGAATCCTTACTAATTTGCTTACCATGGATAAAAATAATACTAATTTTACCTCTTCTATGACTATTCATAGTGTGTTCACTTGAATTATTGATCTTTCTTAGTGACGCCTATTGTTTCCTTATCATTTTTGTCACATTATCACACATATTTGTTGCTTGAAATCTTCTTCTTATAGGTCATGTGAAGTGTTTTAGTAAGTGTCAAGGTTGTGAGTTAGTCTATTCAATAGTACCATTATAGGCCTCTTATCTAGTCCTCCTAGCCTAAACATTCATAACAACATCATAATTAAATACTTATGTGAGAATATTTAGATTAGAGAAGTGTGTGCCTAGTTAGTCACTTAGTCTCATGTGTGACATGTATTTGGTTGGTAGTTATCAATTAATTTGGTTTATCACAACCTTTAGGATAGATTAATTTCAATTTTCTCTCAATTTTCCTTAGAATAACATGTCTTAGTGATCTAAAAGTGGTACATCAAGGGAACCAATCCTATCTAGAGATTCACCTCATTTTTAGGCTACCCATAGCCCAGAGGTATTTCAATTATGCCACTTGGATGAGGAGAGTTGAGACATCTCCTCAAGGGGTAAAAATACAAGTGAAAATAATTTTGGCACACATGGTGGGACTCATTGTCTAAGAAGATGAAATATTTTTGGTATTGTATTTCAACACATTAGCCTTTAGAGGAATCTATCCAAGAAACAATGGAAACTCTAAAGTTACATTAGTTGGTCAAGCAACCCAGGTTTTCATTTTTAATATTTTTTTAATTTTTTCTTTATGTTCTTGCTTCACAATGAACTTCCATGGATGGTTTTGGTGTTGAGTATTATTTTACACAAGTTGATAAGATATTCCAAGCTTATAACATTCACTATCAACTTTTGTAAGTTTCTTATTAGCCTTATCATGATCCTTACCAGCTCAAATATGACTCTTATAAACTTTTTCATGAATTATACCAGTATTATAACCATCTTTCTCAATATCTTGCTCCTCCTAGTCGACCTACTCACTTATTAAATCATCCATTTCAACTTTCAAGAAAGCCCTCTTGGGATATGGGAGGTACATGATGGATCTTGACATATAAATAGGATATGGTCAAGATTTTACTACTAATCTCATTCATAATGTGAGAGATGCATTAGATTTTGTTAAAAGAGAGTGGGCACCTATTTAGAGAGAAAATTGAAAAAGGCTCACAAATGAGATTTTAGATGTGAGTGTCCTGGTTTCATCCTTAGAAGATAAGCTATGAATTCATGAGGAACATCCTCACCAAATATATTAGCCTTCCTATGAAACTCCCTAATATTTATATCATTTCTAATTAACCCCTACTCATGAACCCAATCAACCTTATCAAAGTCATCTTTTTCACAATCATTTAGAAGAGAGAGTTGGAAAGACAAACTTTGTTTTTGAAGAAACCTTGATAGCAAGATTGAGTTAGATAATAAGAAAATGAATTAGTTCATATCATCAGTAAATGAACTATAATCTAAGCTCTCATTTCCCTCTCCCATTACATCCCCACCTCAATAAGAGACTTATAGATATGAAATCCCAAGTTGGAGCCAAGGTGGAGAGTATAAACCTAAGGAGATCCTAAGTTTCTTGAACACTTCATCCACCCCTCAAATTACATAACCAGCTCAAGAAAAGACTCCTAATCATAACATACTAAGATGTAATTGGGTAGTGGAATCATGGTAAAATAAAGAGGATAAAAATTAGACAAAGAGTGTGAATTTGATAAGGAGCTTGATATTATGCAAGCCCCTCCCACCTTTTCTCAAGAGGACTCTTGCTTTCCATATCAACCCTCTTAAACTCCTTATCCTCATGAATATTCCTATAAACTTAAAGAGATAATTTTCCAAGAGAACCTAGCCAATAAAATTGAAGAGTTAGAATCAATAATGAAATTGTTGAGTCAAGGTGTGGTAGAACATATAGAGCTAAAATAAGATCCTACGCCTAAACACAACCCATGAAACCTTCCTCAAGAGAGTACTAAAGATTAATTAGATATCAATGAGGTGATTTTAAAATGTAATGAAGAGAACAATTCTATTTTAGCCCAAGGTCTACCTTTCCTTCCTCAAGAACTCCCAAAAATCTCCTTTATAATTCATTCTCAATCTGATGTTGACTTATATGTTCCACCTCAACCAACTAGTTAATCTTGTCCTCACCATATCCCCTTTACCTTGATGGATATATAGTGTGGGACCCTAAAGATGATAATTTGGTTAGTAATAATTTAAAACTCTTACTTGAATAAAACATAGCTCTTTGGTAGCCTCATTGGGCTAGGTCACTTGATTGTAAAATGCCTAGCATTGGCATCACCAAAAAGGAGAAAGAATTGAGGATCTTGTAGTCCTTGAGACAAAAATTTAGGTAATAACAATTGAGATTCAACTTGAGATCCCTCAAGGGGTTATAAATTCTAGAAGGGGTGATTTCTTGTGTTAGATCTTCTGATTGTGTTGATATTGAAGAGTGTCTTCCTTGTGTCAAAAAAGAGGAAATCATCATCGGTTCTTCCATCACTATCAAAGATATTATATATGGGAAATAAAAAGTCTCTAATAACCCTTGGGATGACTCATTTGAAATCAATGCAGCATGTTAAACTCCTCTTCAAGGAGGATATAATCTAGTCAAAATGAATAAGGTAGCCTTGACACTCAAGTGAGTATGTACAGAAGCAAAATTTCAAATCTTTATTTCAAGAGAAATATACATCCCATGATGATATGTTTGAAATAATAAAAATGGGTTCTCATCATCTCAACTAGTTGGGAGAAAAAAATTATCTTTTGAAGGATAGAACAAGCTTCTATTGGCGTCAATAAACCAAGGAACAAGAAACTACTCCTCCTAAAAACATGCCTACCAAGAAGATACAAGTTAATCAGGAGATGAAGAGTGGGAAATAGTATGAAGCATGTGAACAAATTAAATAGGAATACATTTACATTAGATACCTATTTAAGTATGATCTACTTGAGAGCAGATCAAGTGAAGTGCCAAGGAATAAGTCTAATCTACCAATCCTCCAATCTAAAGAGCCACATGCTTGGAAATATGATTCATCTCATGAAGAAGAAGATCCAATGAAATTTACTTTTGATCATGGAAAGGAATTGTGTTTAATTTCTAGTTGTGCATATTTTTTTTCTATTTTCCCTATGTGCTTTGAGCATATGTGTGTGTCATATTAGTGTGTTTTCTTTGGTTTGTGTGTGTCCTTTGTTTTGTGTAGTTGAGGTAATTAGTTATCTTGTCTTGTTCAAATAATTTTTTGTCAAGTGTTAGCTCTTCGTATGTTTTTCAAACTTTAGATGATTCCCTAAGCTCATGGATAAGATAAGGCTACTAATCTTTAGCTTAGCAGGGATGCTACCCCTATGAGTCACTAATTGTTGACCAAATTTGACCTTATAGGTCAATTTAGGACCTCTATAGGTTAAAAATTGATTTTTAGGAGTTTTTATTAGTTTAATATTTTTTCATATGTTTTTTTATAGTCTATTTGATGTAATTTAATGCCATTTTAGCCTTCGTCATGGTCTAATTAATTTATGTCATTTTGAGTCACTTAGTAACCTTTTAGGGGTCATATATGCAAGTGGCATGGTTTTTAAGGTGTCCAAGTGTCTTATTTTTCCTTAAAATATCTGATAGGTCATATTACTTGTTAATGATGTTAGTTTATCTAAAATTTGTAGGTTATCTAATTGAAAATCAACAAAATAGCTAAAAAATGAAGAGTTTGGCACTTTTATGGCCTATAAGGCATTTTAAAACGTTGGATATAGTTTTTAGATGACTATTAAGATTAATAACACTCATTACCATTATTTAAATACTCTAAAATTTACAAATTGGAGATAAAATTATTCTACTCCATCTCCTTTCTAGACATACAAATCTAGTCAGTAGGTTTGTGTTTGGTATGATTAGTTAGAGAAATTTTAGACCAAATGTCTTTAGGGTTTTATATTAAACTAATATATATCAATTTTAATAATAATATTTAAAATATTGGTATATTTTTATTTATTATTCATCTCTAACAAGCTCACTATGTTTTTCTTTTCACTGTTTCCCATTGCCTATAGGTTTTGCTCTTGCTTGGATGATCTTATACATTCCAAATATTGAAATTAACTCTATAGGAATTAAAATATTCATCTCATGATACCATTTTTATTTTATTTTTTTAATGTTTTGAGATAGGAAAATCATCTCAGGTTTGTAGATTGGTCTCATTTGAAGATAACATGCAGGTTTCCACCATTTGTAGAGTCTTCATGGTTTTATAGTGATTCCATGGGATGATAATAATTTTATTATAATTTTTTAAATTTTATATTTATATCCTCCCATGTCAATCTAATTATCCAAATCAATCTTCATGGAAGTTACAGCCACAAGTGAGATGCAGTCAGTTTGCTCTATGATTGTCATACATACTTGTGTAAAGCTCTGAAACATATTCATGGAGAAGTAATTATGGTATAAAAGTGTTGAGAATGTTATTAAAATGTTAAAAAATCAATATAATCCATTTAAATTTTCATAAATAGGGACGATGATAATCAACTCAGTTACTCACACAGTTTTTTGCCATTTGCATGCCACTACAGGTGCCTACAGAAGGTTTCAAACATTGAAATGAGGTGTGGAAGCTTACCTCAAGCTCTTTAATATCATCATAAATAATTTTATCCATTTTAAGATCATTTATTAGGTAATAGGCTCATATTTATGATAAAACTACTCATACTAAGATCACTTTTATGACTATACATGCAAAGGTCCACCTATAGGTGGCACCATAGAGAATTTAGAATGCTTGATGGTAGAAATTGGAAAGGATAGAATCTTATTGATGTCCTTAGTGTGAATTAAATTTCATGGTAGAAATATATGAGATTATAGAGTATAAAATAGGCTTGGAAATTTGTATTTTGGATGATGACCGAGTTCAAGGATCTTTTCCTTAAAAATCAAAAATAGAACACCTAGCCCTTTTAGAGACATCTTAAGATAATGCCATGTTGAGTTTTGATCACTCCTAGTGAACTCATAATATATCCCTATCATAGGATCCCAAATTTTAAAATAAAGAGAGTGTTTTAGTCTTTTTGTTTTCTTTCTAGAGAATCCCAAAGTTGAACTTTTAAGCACTAAACTCATACAGTATCATCTATAGGTTTTGAGCTCTAAAGAAGGTCCCTGCACCCAAGGTTGCAATAAAGGCATACCCTTATGTTTGAATGACCTTATAAATTTAAAATTCATATCAAAGAGCATAAATTTCATCAAGATAGGAGGATATAATATGTTTTAATGATATTAACACCTATAGGTGTCCCTTATTTTGAAAGCATCCACCTATAGCTAACTATTAGCTCCTATTTCATCTATGATAGGGAATTAATCATGGAATAACCAATTTTAGTAAACAAAAAATGACCGTAAAAGACCTCAAGGGATATCCAAAGTAACATGAAATGTTTCCCAATGTTAAATCAACACCTAGAGGGTCCTAATGACTCCAACACAGTCAACTATAAGTGATTATAGGCAAACAATAAGCTAAAACATGGTGTCTATGTGATGGTGTAGCCTAGGTAAGGTGAGAATAAGTACAAATAACTAATAAAAGATATTTTAAGGTATATAATATACTCATGAAATGTTCAAAACTCTAGTCCATATTTACACCTATAGGTGCCCCCTCTAAAGCAAGAAACACAATTAGGAAATACATACAGTCTTGAGCAATCAAGAAGTATGAAAGGACATATGGGAATTTATAATGATATATGGATTGATAATACCTTAATAATGATCATGATAGTCTATATAGGCTCTTTAAAAATGGAAAACAAGTAGAGAGAGAACCCCAATGATACACACACACTTCATATGGTGAAACCTTACACACAAACTGCCTTTTAATATTATGTCTTGGATTTTGGAGGAATTGGAAGGTAAAATGATAAGAAAAAGAGATAAAGTTTGGTTTATATGGTATACATCACTTGGAGAAGCCCCTCAAATAACTGGTTGGTCTAATAAAATATGAGAAGTGCCCTCTATTTTATCTTAGATAAAGGGTACTCCCTTTATGCACAAACTCTATATTTTTTTGAGAAAGGGAATGATTAGGTAAGAGAAGATCTGGTTGAACATTTCAAGGAGGTTTGTCAATTTTAATTACACATGAATAAATTAATAACCTTTGATAGAGGGAATAATCCCAACCTGGTAGTCAAGAACCTCAAGGTTACTATCAAGTCTGTTAGGTAGGGTTTAGGACTAGAATCTAAATGAGAGGTCAATTTCAATTATAAATATAAGATAGAATTTTAATGGATTATAAAATGTTATTAGGGTAATTTTAGATGTGAAAAATATTTTGGAATGTAGATAAGTCACATATAAGGACACTTTTGGATCAAAGACAACAATAGGCCTGTGGAAATAGAAGGAAAAGCTTTAGTAAGTAGCTTTGGTTGCTCAAATATTCTTACACACCTAGCATGGAGACTCAATGAGCTAGGATAAGTTTTATAGGGTCAAAAAATACCATTTTATTGAGTTGATTTGATATTTGAATGTCAGATCTTTATAAAAAATGCCTAAGAGGGAAAAATAGGGTCAAACTCACCAAAACGCTTGTTAGTAACCAATTTAAGAATATTAATCAAATAATTCACCCAAATGGAATATTTTTCATATAATGATGATTGGATATTGTATGGGACTCTTTCCGGATCCTCCCCATCCTTTTGTATTGTATGTAATCGTATGGATGGATTAAAAATGGTATTTTTTAAATAAGTTTGTGTTTTGTACATTATAGAAAGGGTCTAAAGATGAAAATCACATGGAAGGTAATCTTGAGACTTAAGATAACTCCCCATTACACTTTTATACTTGAAAAAAACTCTTAAATGCCTCAAAAATATCTCTCATTATATCCAATCAAAACTAACATAGTGAACACGATATTGAGAAAGGTGAAAACTTCAAGTAAGTTTCTTTCAAGGTGTGCCTAATGACTCTAAGGAAATTGATTGTATTGAAAAAATTTATTCACTTAATTTTATGTATTTGCATGGGAAATGTAATCCAAATTTTAGGCCAAGTGTGTAGGGCATGTGAAAGAGGAATTATTTTGACTATGAATGGTGATAATTCATTTCGGAGGAATCTTGATAATTAGTGGTTATAACCAATACACTTAAATGTATGTCCATAAATTCCTCTTATCACTAAAATCATAAATTATACCCCTATTAATTTTTTGGGGTGCCCAAAAGGCCTAAATGATGAAGGTAATTTCCTAGACCAATAAAATAAACTTCATGCAACATTTCAAGAGTTTCATGACTTGGGGTTCCACTTGTATTTTTTGAATTTGCATGATCAATTTAATGTTCTCTTATCATGCACATTTAACTCCTTTTATTATCTTGACACTTGTCATTGTGACCTTTGGACTTATTTCTTCTCTTATGTCTCTCAAGTTCTATAAGAACTAACCATTTTGGCTATTGTAAGGATGATCCACCTGAGTTTAGTAAATCCTTGATCATTTTCCTACCATGGATTAAGAAAAACTAATGATTTTACCTCTTATATGACTATTCATATTATTTTCACTTTACTGATTTATCTTGCTTAGTGATGACTATTGTTTCCTTAACATTGTTGTCTCATTATCTCACCTATTTGAAGCTTGAAAGCTTCTTCTTGTAGTTCATGTGAATTTTTATAGTAATTATCAAGGTTGAGTGAGTTTGTATATTTAATAGGGCCATTCTAGTCCTCTTGTATAGTCCTCCTAGCCTAAACATTCATCATAACCTCATAATAAAATACTAATGTGAGAAGATTTAGATTTGAGAAGTGTATGCCTAGTTAGTCTCTTGGTCTCATGTGTGACATGAAGATAGTTGGTATTTATCAATTAATTAGGTTTATCACCACTTTTAGGATAATTTAATTTTGTAGACACCTAAACCTATCCACCAATGACCTCCAATTAGGATTTTGAATAATTTCCACTAACAATTTCACATAAAAACACTAAAATATGATAAATGATGTGAAACTAAAATATTCAAGTAGTAATTTTAGCTATAGTATCCCTAAATGGGGCAATATAATTTATGTGCAAACTAACTTCGATTAGTTCATTTGAAGTCAAAATGCCAATTTTGCACTTGGGTGCCCTAGATTGCTCTTTTCTATCAAATTTATTATATGAGATGCATGTATTTATTATTTTGTGATTGTAACATAATAAATGGGATAACAAACCCAATGCATCTGACATTGACTTATATTTCTAATCTAATGAAATTTCAAGCCAACAACAAGGCATTCTAATCAATTTGAGTAATTTATGCACAAAGTGCTTAATCGTGCTTAAGAGATAATTAAACCAAATTAGAGCCTGATTAAGAATTCCACGGAAAATTATTGAATACTTATTTTTTTAAATGAATATTGAATATCTACATCATTATGTGACCTCATTTCTTGTGAAGGCATCCATAGGCCAAAAATGCCACAAATATCAGGATTCATGCCTCCCATGCCTCATCAATGCCCTCCATGCCTCTTAATTTCTCCTTTATCATAAATATTAATGAGCCTATTTATAAATTTTAATTTTATAATTGGATTAATCCTTAGTCACACATCTCAATTCTGATATGAATGGTTTAGGTTGATTCTAGCCATTTTTAAAAATTTATAAATAGAGAGGCCATGAACACCATTTCTAAAGCTATTTTCGGTGAAAAGTTATGATGTAAAAATATCTTCAAGAATACATTGAAATTAGTGTTACCATCTAAAATTGATTCTAAGACAAGATAAGTTAAATCCACAAGGAGCCAAGGTAAAGAGGAGATAGCCAATTCTCCTTTGATGAAGACTTCATGAGCACAAACCAAACAAGCCACTAAAACAAGAATTTTGGAGCATCCAAAGAAGGTAAAATAAGGTCTATTTTTGCATTTTAGTTTTGTGTTTTATTCATCTTTGTTAACTAAGCTCTGCATTTAATATAGGCTTAAGGTGTTATCGTTTAGTGTGTTTTATTAGATTTTGATTTCATTCACTAAAATAATACTAATTTCCCATTATTGAAATCCTATGTTCACAAATGGCATGCCTGGTGGGACCTGTCACATCCCACATATGAAAGAGAGCATGAGGAAACTTTAAAATTTTAATTTGGATTCTTAAAACTCTTTCTACTTGATTTTATAACTTTATTTTGCCATTTTTCTGTCACAGGTTTACACAATAACCATCATTATTTGAGTAAACTATCATTGTTCTATATAAATATCATCAGTTAGTATTATTAAAACCAATGTTAGTCTGCATAACTATCACTGGTTAGTAAAACCATCATCTGTCTGCATAAAAGTCACTGTGACTAATTATTATAACTGACGATGGTCACTATATTTCTTTTACACAAACTTGAGATCTATTTTTTTTAAGTTGGTTATTTCATCCTCAAAACTGCTTCTAAATTGAACATCTTGCTAACAGTTTTTTGTAGGTTTTAACTGAAAAATCATCAAGTCATTTTTAAATATATCCTTTTAAACTTCTTCTAGGGTTTTTTTAAATGAATCAAACTTTTCATTTTGGTGTTTAAAGGTAAATCATTTATGGTGTTATTGCTTAATTTTTGAAGTTAGCTTTCAAAGTTACAAATTAAAACCAAGGGGTTAAATGAACACCACCAAATCTTTCATTTTCACTTAAAATTGAACAAACTTGTCATTTTTGTCTTCAATAGTTGTTTTATCTAATTTTGTTTAGCAAGAGAGTGGTGTTGCATGTATGCTCTTCCATTTGTCCCCTTTAGGGAACCCTTGGAATCAAAAGTGCCATTCCTATAGCAAAAAACCTAGTCCAAGTCTTGGAAATAATGTCATCTAAATCACTCCCCAAAACTCATCAACGTTTGGGTGACCTTGAAAATGACCCTAAAGTCTTTCTATTAGTCTTTTATTTCATGAAAACTTGGCTTATAAAGGGGACATCATTACCTCTAATCAGTTATTTAGGAAAGATTTGACCTAATATTTCATCTCCCAACATTGACTTCATTTGGATCCATATTGGAGTTGTAAATGAGATATAGTGGCACTTTGGACATCACACTCCACTGAGTGAACAATAGGATGTAGTGGTTGAAAAAATGACTAAACCTTTTTGCAATAAGCCAAGTGATATAGACCTTTATCCATGATTTTATTTTTCATTATCTGATGTGAAATTCATTATGTAATTGATTCCCATAGAACATTCAAAAAAATTTATATCTTAGACAAATCCCCATTTACCATGGAATTATTGTTGGTGCAAGGTGCACCTTAAGGTCCATGTCATAGTACTGTCATTTGAGATAAGGGGGGGTGTAAAAACCCTACTATATTATTCACATTTTCATTTATATGAACACTTAAAATCCTCTTAAATGATGTATATTGATGGATTCAAACAATACCAAACAACCTTTTCAGTTTAACTTCTAAGAACAATTAATTAGTTGCTTTTGTCCTAGATTAAAAGTCTTGTTTGGAGTCAAAACTTGGTGCAAACAAAAAATTCAAACCAAACACATGGTCACCAATTTTGTTTGAAATAGGTAGTTTTATGCTATCAAATTTGTGATAGATCATCAATTTTACTTGTTCAAAATTCATCAAAACTTGGAGTCATATCATTCACTTTGGTGCAGTTATGCTACCCAATTGAGTCTAGACCTTTGCCAAAGTTGTTTGAGTCCTTATTTTACAATATAAATTTGAAATTTCACCTTTATAAGTTCATAGGTTTGATGTGTTAAGTGGGTTTTCCATTTGCACTAAACATGAGGGGACTTAGGTTTAATTTCCAATATGGGTTGAAGGCCATTTAAGACTCATGATCATTGTCACCACTTAATAGAATTTAGTCATTTTGTGTTAAATACTTACACTTTGAGTCTATGCACCACAACATTTTGAGTCAAGAAAGGTAGTGTTATGCTATCAAATTTTTGAGAAATTATCTTTGCCTTATAGAGTTTTTGAAACAAGCATTTTGTCACATCTTTTGGGTAGTCTAGTACTATTATGCTACCCAAAACATTTTAGATATTGCTTCATAGGCCCTCTTGCATAGATTTCAAATTTTTTCCTACATTTTCAAACTAATCCAAGTATACTTTTTTGAACCTTTATCTAGCATGGTTATGTTGTTTACTTTTTGTCTAGCTTGTTTGTCAAAAGAAACAAGTTTTATACCATTATTTGTGAGAAAACAAAGTATCTATAAGGTGCCTTTCGTTTCATACCTTATATCTATTTGATCAAGTCTGTGTCCATGAATTAAATGCCTAGTGTTTGTTATAAGTGTTTCAAATCCATTAGATTAAAAATTTCATCTATTTTAAAGTCTAGATTTTGGCGTCATTTGGCCAAAAGTCCTAGTGCATGATTTGTTTGAGCCTAGATTTTGACACCATATTTTGGCCAAAAGACCTAGCAACTTTTAATTTCCTAGATTAGACTGATTTGAAACACTTTGACCTTAGATTTTAGCATTTCAATTTTTGGTTCATTTACTTAATCTATTTGTGGAAGACATGTAACGTTAGACATTTAACGTTAGCTTGTGTTATCACAAATCTTTGCCTAAAACCTCTTGATCCTTCTGATGAATCTAGACCAAGTTTGAAAATTGGCTTTCAAACATTATCTTCTTATATTTTATAGAAATATTTGACCTTTTATTGCAAATACATTTACTATGGATCCCAACATGTATTCCCACACTCATAGTGGACTCATGTAAAATCTAGGGATTAGTAATGTGGTTACATAGAAAGAAATGTTGTAAGACTCCTACATAGATAATATTTCTTATGAGATGGATCCATATCCCTCCTATAATACCTAATTAGGGACACAAAGCCAATATCCATTGGTTAACTATTTGGTTAATACACCACCTTATTTAGAAAAAGACTAAGAACAAACTGTATAATACCTAGCTACAATACCCACAACTGATGAACCAGTTATTCAACAATCATGATTTACTAATATGCCTTCCACTTATGATCCATTTTTATTTCAACATCATTTGTTGGATAAAAAAGATAAGATTTTGGTTAGATCCATAGAGGTAGTAACCAAGTTTCCAGTAGACTTCACTCATGAAAATTTACCAAGACTAGTAAGAATACCCCACAACATAATCTATGATCAATAGGCTTCTTTTATAAATCCTTTGGCTATACTCAAAATAATGTATCAGGACCCTAACATGACTAATAGAGGTAAAAACCTCATGGAATACTACTTTAACTAAATGTAGATGGCATATCAAACCTACCTAAATCTAGCATGCAAGTTCAATCAAATGACCATGGTGAGTAAACCTCTTATTGACTTAGTTACTTCAATAGGAGTTTTGATAGAATTAACTATTCATGACAATCAGAGTTTAGACGCATTCATGGAAAACATCTTGATCGACAACTAGTTTCATATGCCCATTATAGAAGAAGTGTCTTCTTCTTCTACATATAATAATGAGCAAAATATAGTGGACAATGTCCAAGCAATGCCTAATCCAAATCAAAGTGGTACTAACACATAAAAAACTAGTCAAAACCATGTGCATGTAGTTAATACCATGAGTGGACCATCATACCAGGGAGTAGGAGTTTCTAATCCCAACCTCAACCAACTACTTCATCAAGCATGTAACTAATAAGATTAGGTAGTCGACCAACAACCAATATCATGCCTCAACAACAAAATGTGATGAATCCTACTCCTCCTCAATAATAGATGAGTATTATTCCACAAAAATAGGCATAATATAGTGTACTAACACAATAGAGGTTGAATGTATTTCCACCTCAACAAGGGGAAACTAATGTTCCATCTTGCTAGGTAGTGACAAACGTACCTCTTCAATCATATACTAGTGTACCAATCAGAAACCAAATGATGAATAGCCAACAATGTGTAAATATTGGTTAGCAATAAATAATAAATATTCAACATAATTTCACTTATAAATAAGGATTCATGAAACAAGGAGGCTCTTATATTTCTCAAGTACCTACTAGACAACAATCAATTCAAAATGTGCCACAAGTTTAGAGGCAGGGTCTTCGTTCATAAGTTTCCACTCAATAGGAAGGTTCAATTAGTTGGTAGCATGTCTCTTTTCAACCAAAATAGGCACAATATAGTTATATACCTCCATCCAAACCACAAAATCCCCCAATTTAAACCTTCATAACCAACCCAAACTAGAATATCTCACAACTAATTATGCAATTTCAAGTACATCCTAATCCATCTATGCATATTCCTGGTCTATTTCCCAACTAAAAAAATATACCCCAACATATATCTCCATCATACCTTGGTCAAAGTGTCCCACTTGTGACCTCCCAACCATCTACCCAAACCAATATTCTCCATCAAACCAATGTTCCTTCCAGTTTCTTATCTCAAGAATTGCAACAAATGAAGGATGTAGTTATTGCCATTCAGGTTGGGAAATAGAGTAAAAATTTTAAGTTGGAGGATGTGTTTTTTTATCAATTAAACATGGAATAATTGTAGATACTATTTCCTCTAGGGTATGAACCATCAAAATTCAACAAATACAAAGGGAAAGGTGACCCTAAGGCCCATTTAATAGAGTTATTTATCTCATGCTAGCTAGTGGCATATACTGATATATACCTTTTGTTGTTGTTTCTAAGGAGCTTGGTTGGACAAGCCTTGGAGTTATTTTGAAAGTTTCAGATTTTGATAAGTATATGTAATACTTTTCCTATAATCTTGAACATGAGATTTCATTATTTGAATTAACACAAGTAAAAAAAAGGCTTGTGAGAGTTTTGTAAGTTATCTATAATGATGGAGAGCCCTTACAAGCTGATTCACCCATAATGTATCAAATAAACAATTAGCCACTGTGTTTACTAAAAAATTGCATAGTGAGATAGCTTATCATTTAGAACTACAATGTGCACATACTTTCAATGAGATCATCAACAAAGGCTTGTTGATTGAGTGAACCCTTATTAATAAAGGGATAATCAAACTTACATCAACTAATCTAATCAAGGTACCAATCATAGAAATGGCCAAATCCAACATCCAATCTAAGCATAAGCATCACAACCAACACATGCCAATAACCAAGATAAACCAAAGCAATTCAACCATAATAAGAATGTTATGGGTAATGGAGTAACTAAGCCATATCATGTACAAATAGTGCAAACACCATCTGCACTACCTTTTTAGATTAATCCTACCCAAAAACCTCTCCAACCAATGTTGCAAGCATAAAAACCAAGACCCATGTAACAAATGCATCAACCTTTACCATTACAAGCCCCTCATCTAAGGAGAACTATGCCTATGCTTCATGTCTTTAGTGACATAGGAGAGCTTCTTGAGTCTATATTTCACAAACTTACCACTGCTAATTTTATTTTTTGGCCTATACCAAAGCATTGTCCATAAGGCATTCCTTATCCTAATTGATACCATGAAAATGAATTCTATGAATATCATTAGGTAAATGGGCATAATCTATACACACACACACACACACACACACACACACACACACACACACACACACACACACACACACACACACACACACACACACACACACATATATAATCCATGTCATGAATATCAAATATAGAAAGCCAAAAATAGAACTGAAAGAAAGAACACAAGCCAAAATTGTTATTCAAGCATGAACCCATACTTTAATCAAATAGCTAACTAGAGAGGGTAATTATCCTCCAGCCTGTAACATATTTTCTAACCTCAAATTATCACTTAGATGGTATCAATAAAAAGGATCCTGGGACATGTAAGGGATAGTGTGTTTGATGATAACACAAGAAATAGGTTGCATTATGAGAATTTACATGTCATAAGTGTTAGTTTCCACTGAAAATGCACCTTTATACATCATTCTTAATAAATTTATTGTAAAAATTATATAAGGACATTTTAAATTTTAAAACTAACCATTATAATGCATCTGGAATTTCTAAAAACCTATAAATTTCCTATTCACATGAATACCTTTAGATAAATTAATGATTTGTCAAAAAAAGTGTCTACAAGTAACTCAATGTCAAATGCAATAAAATTATGACCAAAAATTTGAGCAAAATTCATGCTTTGGAGATTTGAACTCTTAACTTCTATTTAGAGAGTTCCTTTACAAAATCTTATTATCAGTCTTGTCTTTAACCAATTTGAATATATGGAGGAAAAATATTATGTTTATCCCTTATTTTGATAAGTTAAAAAATTAAAAAAAGAGAAATACATGCATGTGGAATATTTTTAGTTGGTTTTTTATTGCATGTAAAATATGTGCTTTGCTTTTTTTTCTATGATGTGGGGCTCAAATAAATGTAATGTATGTTTTTTATTAAATAAAATACAAGTCTTAAAGCTTTTCAAATACCAATGTCATGCCATTCTCCTACTGTTATACCTCACTACTACTTGGGGTACCATCCATGTTCAAAATTCCATACAACTACAATTCTCATAAAAAAATTATAGATGTTTTCTTTTGTGGTAGATCGTATAAATCAAAATAGAATTTTACAATTATAAAAAAAAATAAATTATTAAATATTTAAATGGAATGCCATTGCTGCTCAACATGGGATGTTGTATAGTTCACAGGTAACAAGTAAGTTATTTCACTAAAGTCAAAGACTTTAATTCTTTAAACTAAATATTCTATACTATTGTTTGTCTATGAAAATAATTGATAGATTTGATACCTTGAAAAGATATTATTGGCACATTAGATCACTATACAATTCTATGAGTGTCATAAGATTTGATGCTTGGGAAAAAGAAACTTTTTAAACCTTCTCTTAAACACTGTAGATCTCTCTTTTCAGCTATCATTCTACTTTGTAGGGTTTTATATTGTCTTTAAGTACTTATAATATGTGAACCATGGTGTAATGGGATGATTAAATCAAAGCGTAGCTTGTATATGAAGGTAGGTTGAGTTTATTTCAAATAATGTTCTATGATGAATGCAACACAACAATGATTTATTATTTCCTCATTTAAAATTTTATTTTTCATGGCTCTGATACCACTGTTAACACCAGGTGGGATGAAAAATAATTCAAAACTTACATTGATGGTAAATAATTTGTAAAAATATAATAATATATTATGTCAAGTTATCTTTTTACGAAGAAGGTAAAAGATTATATAAAGCTTTTATGGGTGGTTCCACTACATGACTGAAATAAGTATCCCGTGAACTGACTAATATTTATTACTAATATTAAATTAAACTAAAAAAATATAAAGATAAATAATAATTTAGATCATATTACCTATTGATGCCTATAAATGTATCATAGGTGCTCTTAGTGTCTAACTAACACTTCTCATTTTAGAATTTTGGGAATTCAAAGCATGAGTAACATGTTATGGTAATGTAGTTACCTATGGTGAAATAGTAAAAGAGCAATAAAATATTCCAAAATATTTATATTGATTAGTGTTTGGGATCCACTATTATTAAACTTAGTTAAATACAAGAGATATATGCTATTATTAGTGAATTTGTGATCAGATTCTAAACTAAAGCTTAATCTAAATGAATATTTATGGTGAAGCTTAAACTAGAGTGATTTGGCCAAAAGAATCAAAGGAAGGGTAGGGAAGAAAGATGTTATAATTTTTAGTCCAAATATTATGACAAATTTTATATCTCATCAAGACATACATTCAAATAAATACATGACATGAAATATCTTTAACACAAATCTTACCATGTACGAGACAATTTTCTAAGGAAATGATGAAACAATGAAAATAAAAAACTATATTCAATTTAAATATTTACTTCATAGGCAAACTGCATTATCACATCTACAAAGTAAGAAAGAGAAATGGAATGAACCAAATATATATAAATTAACCTATCATAAGCACAAGTTAACAACTCTTTGTTCACATATGCATATCAAGAATCAATGAAAACCATTCAAATTTTGATATCTAAATAAATAAATGAGAAAGAATACATATAAAAATTGACACAAAAAAAATTGGATAAACTTCTCAGTATTCCTCACTTGTATTAATTACTCTAATTATATAAAATAGTTTTTACTCTAAAATCCCTCTCTCTCTAAAAAAATTGTAATAGTGCCTTTTATAGGGGACTAAGGCAGTAAATTGGTCATTGATATGACTAAAAATTTATAAAGGTAATGATAACTATCCTTTTTACAAAGTTATAAAATACATTTCATTTTCCAAAGTGGAATGACCTCTAGGTAATGTGCTAACAAACTATTTCATTCCATTACAACAAAATATTCTACTTTTGAATATTATAAAGCTTCTTAATAAGGAAGAATATTATTATCTAGATGGTGGGCCCTATGTTGAATAACTACCCTGATGCTCTTGAATAATCTTCATGGCCCTTTGGTGCTATGTATCAACCAACTTCAAGTTGACAACTAGATCTGAGAGATATTAATCTTCCTAGTTCATCAAGTCATCAAAATCTGTCATTTTTTGCCATTGCTACCTTGATACTTTTAGCCTCAGCAATTTTTCCTCTTTATTTAGGATCATTCCCATGACCCTATTATTATTACTTCTTGACTAGCCCTGACTCTTTTTCTTGACCTATTACATAACCAAAGTGACCCTATGTTAATACTCCTCACCAATAATGATGCACAAGGAACTAAGTGTGGTAGGAGTGGCAAGCATGGTCCCAAGGAGTTACTCAATCCTACCTATTCAAATCTTCATCATACCTTAGTATCCTCTCTAAGTACTTTAACCATGCACTTAGACCCTATATTTTGTCCAAAATTATTCCCATAATTGAATTTATATGGGAAAAGCTAATGGTTCTAAACCCAAGAATCTAGCTCTCAAGTAGTATGTTGATTAACTCTTTCATTTTGTCTTTTAAACTCTCCCACTGGGCTAATAAGCCCTTAGATACTTCATCCTAATGAGCTAACAGGTTATCCCTTATATTCATTTCTTTCAAGGATTTGAACATGTCATGGAATGAAGCTTCAAACATATTTATCATTTCATCAAGAACTGATAAGATGGCCTATGTCTCAAGATTTTAGTTTTTACTTTTACAAGATTTTTATTTTTTTATATAGGCCTTTAATGCTTGATTTTAGTTGGGCTAAGTGGGAATCAACTAGTCTAAGTATGTCTTCTTCATGAATTGGGTTTTCATCAGGTCCCTGACCTCCCACTGGAGTTAATCCCATAAAAGTTTTAACTCTTTGAAAGGTAAAATCCTCACTCCCAACCATGGTCTCCTTTATTATTACCCTCTTTAGGCCTATTATCTTTAGATTTAATTGCACACTTATTTTTACCCTTATGATCTTTAGAGGTTATGATACCTCCATCTATATATTACCTGATACTTTAAGGGTATCTATTTGAATTTTGTTTAACCCTCATGTGGTGGTCATCCTACTTTCCTCTTCTTCCTTCATTAAATCCACTATCCATTTCTTGACCTCATCATGGACAGTGATGTTAATTATTTGGGTCATGGGTCATTAATGTTGTAACATTAGAATCTTTTTCACCTTCCCATAAATGAACCATCTAGGGATGATTGGCCCATGGGTGGGATTATCATCACTGAATAGGTTAACCTCACTCAAAGGATGAGTGAAGGATAAATTTGGATTCTTATTTAACTAATGCAATCTTAGCCTTCCTTTTGAGGGGTGAAACTAGAACTAGGTCCATTACAATTTCCTTCCCCTTTTCCTATCATAATTCCTTGGCTTGTGCATGAAGTTCCTCAGCTTGTTCTTCTTCATTTGATCCATATGCCTCAACAAGCACCTTAAGTGTATATTCCACTCTTTCATCATGATCCAATTCAATCATGCCAATATACTCTATTGGGGACTCTAGTCTATCAAGCTAAGCTAAGGATGATGGCCCTTCCCTATATATCTCTTCTAATTTCTCTTTCCTAAGTCCTTATGTAACTTGTGCTTGAGGTTGCTATGATTTCATTTATGGATATTCAAGAGGGGGCCTATAAGAGGGTCTAGGTAACAAGTGGTACTATAAGGATCCCATCTATGATATCTCTCTAGGTGACTTTCCATCTCTATCCAACTTGGATTCAAGATTAATGTTATGCTTATTTAACTTGACCAACACTTCTATGAAATTGGTAGTCTTGATATACATTGTGTCATGAATACCAAGTCTATGCTCATAGTGATAGCTTATTATTTTTAATTTAAAATGTTTTATGACCCTATTATGAGGGTCTCATTGCCTCAGATCATCCAATTATAATTTGAAGGAGCCTTTGTGTTTAGAGATGGCATTCACGTGATCCCAATTATACAATACCATTTTGATGATGATCAAAGGGAAAGAGTGAAGGAGATCTTTCCATTTATTCTTGCACATACCATCTATACCATTAAATATTTTATATGTAATCTCCTACCCTATAAATTTGGCAGGCACATGGATTGGTAGTCTGAGGGGTTGAACCAAGTTCCCTTCTATTCTAATCATTGTGTAATCTAGATATAACTAGATTCCCCCATTAACTCTACATACTTCTTAACTAGAGGGATGACCCTACCCATGTAAATACCTATGATATATTATACTAAAGCTAGATATACACAATCAAAAATGAAATATATATTGTATCTATACTTGAATATATGCAACCTAGAATAGTGATGGGAAATAATGTGTCTCTCATCAGGGAAATAATTCTTTATGTTAGGAATCTAGAATATAAGACATCAAAAATAAGTGGTTTATGGTTTTATTATTTATGGTTTTTAACTATTTTTTCAAAAAAATGTTTATCATCTCACCAATTGGGGGTGTGAGTCCTTTTTCTACCATGAAGTATAAATAGGGAAACGAGATCTTATAACATGTGTGGTGGAAAGGGGTCTACATAAACTATTCAACAAGTTCATGAGTATTATAATTCCTTCCCTAAATTAGATAATTGGGATCTTACTAATGGGGTCTTGGATCACCTAGGTTTTGATAAGCATCCATGGGTAAGGATAGTGTTTAAGTCATTTTTTCTAGTATATATTCTAATCATAGGCAAGTCTATCTGCGGCTTGTGTAGTTTGTAGTAGCTTTCATATGTAATGGAGGAAATTTATTCTACCTTTCTAAAAGTACATTTATGAACTATCTAATCTTGATCAATCTTAAAATCAATGAAAATGGGGGAAATCACATTGATGTAGTGCAATACCTTAGGTTATATGGAAACATAGTGGAGACTGGTCATCTAGATGGAGACTAGGTCATTGTATCTTTAGAGGATCATAGAATTCTTTTATTCTTCCCTTGTGATGGTTTACATCTCATCAATAGTCAAAAAAATCTCAAACCAATTTCTCTTCCTTATGTTGAATACCACAACATCAAATTTTGTATCCTTAAAGATCCTTCCCTCTTTATTTGAAGTCAAGTATAACTCTGTGCCATCCCTTTGTTGTTGCCTTCCAATTTCCATGACTATAAATCTTGAAAATTATTTAATGATGGTGTTTAAATAGCCTCTAGATAAAAAATTTCTCACTTAGATAATAATTGGACTCATTTCAGCTTGACTATGATTGATTTGAGTTCAAATTGGGGATTTTTGTATGGAGGCTATGGCTTTCTATAGATTTAATGGTGATGGTAGATTGTAATTAGGCTAATTCATGTTTTAGATTTGATTGAGACCCATAACTTTATACCTTTACCTTTTCATGTCTATCAAATTTTTTATTTTGTCATTTTGTGCTTGTGTGACACCTACATGGCATCTATTTGGAAACTTTCATGCATTTTTCATAAATTATTTAAAGAAACTAGCCATTATGTTTTGAATCCTTCTTTTGCTTCACACCATTGGATCTTTGCTTATGGATAAACATAGACCATAAATTTTGATATCTAGGATTGATTTTTCTTGGTTTTTTTATGTCAGGCCCTATGATTGTGCTACTTGGCACCTTCATGCAACTTCTAGGCTCTATGGTTTATTAGTGAATGTGTGCTCACCACATATTAGTATCATGGGCACTTAGGGTCTTATTGAATAGTATTTGTTGATTGCACTCTATTCTATCTTTGGTCCCACTACTCTGGTCTATCAAGCTAAGCTAAGGATGATGGCCCTTCCCTATATATCTCTTCCAATTTCTCTTTCCTAAGTCCTTATGTAACTTGTGCTTGAGGTTGCTATGATTTCATTTATGGATATTCAAGAGGGGGCCTATAAGAGGGTCTAGGTAACAAGTGGTACTACAAGGATCCCATATATGATATCTCTCCAGGTGACTTGTCATCTCTAGCCAACTTGGATTCGAGCTTACTGTTATGCTTATTTAACTTGGCCAACACTTATATGAAATTGGTAGTCTTGATATACATTGTGTCATGAATACCAAGTCTATGCTCATAGTGATAGCTTATTATTTTTGATTTAAAATGTTTTATGACCCTATTATGAGGGTCTCATTTCCTCAGATCATCCAATTATATGTTGAAGGAGCCTTTGTGTTTAGAGATGACATTCACTTGATCCCAATTACACAATACCATCTTGATGAAGATCAAAGGGAAAGGGTGAAGTAGTCCTTTCCATTTATTCTTGCACATACCATCTATACCATTAAATAGTTTATATGTAATCTCCTACCCTATAAATTTGGTAGGCACATGGATTGGTAGTCTGAGGGGTTGAACCAAGTTCCCTTCTATTCTAATCATTATGTAATCTAGATATAACTAGATTCCCCCATTAACTCTACATACTTCTTAACTAGAGGGATGACCCTACCCATGGAAATACCTATGATATATTATACTAAATCTAGATATACACAATCAAAAATTAAATATTTATTGTATCTAAACTTGAATATGTGCAACTTAGAATAGTGATTGGAAATAATGTGTCTCCCATTAGGGAAATAATTCTTTATGTCAGGAATCTAGAAGATAAGACATCAAAAATAAGTGGTTTATGGTTTTATTATTTATGATTGTCAACTATTGTTTCAAAAAAATGTTGATCATCTCACCAATTGGGGGTATGAGTCCTTTTTCTACCTTGAAGTATACATAGGGAAATGAGATATTATAACATGTGTGGTGGAAAGGGCTCTAGATAAACTATTCAACAAGTTCATGAGTATTCTAATTCCTTCCCTAAATTGGATAATTATGATCTTAATAATGAGGTCTTGGATCACCTAGGTTCTGATAAGCATCCATGGGTAAGGATAGTGTTTAAGTCATTTTTTCTAGTCTATATTCTAATCATAGGCAAGTCTATATGTGGCTTGTGTAGTTTGTATTAGCTTTCATATGTAATGGAAGAAATTTATTCTACCTTTATAAAAGTAAATTTATGAACTATCTAATCTTGATCAATCTTAAAATCAATGAAAATGGGGGAAATAACATTGATGTAGTTCAATACCTTAGGTTTTATGGAAACATAGTGGAGACTGGTCATCTAGATGGAGACTAGGTCATTGTATCTTTAGATGATCATATAATTATTTTTCTCTTCCCTTATGATGGTTTACATCTCATCAATAGTCCAAAAAATCTCAGACCAATTTCTATTTCCTATGTTGAATACCACAACATCAAATTTTGTATCCTTAAAGATCCTTCCCTCTTTATTTAAAGTCAAGTATAACTCTGTGTCATCCCTTTGTTGTTGCCTTCAAATTTCCATGACTATAAATCTTGAAAATTATTCAATTATGGCCTTTAAATAGCCTCTAGATCAAAGGTTTCTCACTTAGATAATAATTAGACTCATTTTAGCTTGACTATGATTGAGTTGAGTTCAAATTGGGGATTTTTGTATGGAGGCTATGGCTTTCTATAGATTTAATGGTGATGGTATCTCATAATTAGGCTAATTCATGTTTTATATTTGATTGAGACCCATACCTTTATACCTTAACCTTTTCATGCCTTCCAAATCTTTGATTTTGTCATTTTGTGCTTGTGTGACACCTACATGGCATCTATTTGAAACATTTCATGCATTTTTCATAAATTATTTAAAGAAACTAGCCATTATCTTTTGAATCCTTATTTTTCTTTACACCATTTGATCTTTTCTTATGGATCAACATAGACCATAAATTGTGATATCTAGGATTGATTTTTATTGGTTGTTTTATGTCAGGCCCTATGATTGTGCTACTTGGCACCTTCATGCACCTTCTAGGCTCTGTGTTTTATTAGTGAATGTGTGATCACCACATATTAGTATCATGGGCACTTAGGGTCTTATTGAATAGTCTATGTTGATTTCACTCCATTCTATCTTTGGTCCCACTAATAATCTTAAACCATTGATCATGATCCAAGTAGATGCATACCATTGGTTTGATGGATCAAAGACTTTATATATGTCAAACCTTCTTCACTCCATTCGATCATCCTCTATGATGAAGTGAGAGCCATTGATTCTTTAAAGAGGCAAGATGATTAAGCTAGGGATTGGTTAAATATAATAACTTAGGCTAAAGTTTTAAGACTAAGGTCGAATTCATGTTAATAAACATGAATGGGGCCTTAAGGCTAAGACTTTAGGCTAAGTATGTAACAAAGATGACAATGTGATATGAAGGGGAAAAGATAGGTAAATAAAGGACCCTACAAACATGAACATTAGATTTTTTTATAATAAAGAGAATAAAAGGGGAAACATAAAGGGACTAAATATGATTTTAGGTGAAGGTTTGGTCATGTTAAAAACATGACCAAGCCTTAGTATAAAATTAATCTTAAGTCTAAAGTAATTTTTAAAATATTTCCACCAAATTTTCTCCTATAAAATTTGAATTTATACCAAGGGTCCAAGCTAGGGTTTTCTCAAGGAGGATTTCAACAAATGGATCCAACTATTAGAGGTCAGAAACCAAAGGATAGTAAAACCCTGAATGAAGATAAGATTGTGAAAACCTATAGCATGGTTTATTAATAAGAGATCCATGAAACCTATAACTTAAGACATGAGGGTTAATTTTTAGCAACATTAGGAAAGGTTTAAAAAAACCATGAACAAAAGGATCAATTTATCAGGCGTGGATGATATTCAAATTATAATAATGTGAAAAATATCAAATTTTTAGTGTTAAGGTTCAAAGTATGCAAAAGGGTCCCTATTTTTAGAACTAGTGGTATGTTAACCTCAACAAATGGATAATTCTAGGGGAAACATATACAAGTGTAAAAAATTAGAGACTCTAGTTTAGACAAATAACTAGATCATTTATTCCACTTGATCAATAGCATTATCAAGATTAGTTCATGGTTAAAACAAAGCTTGCATGTGCAAAATTAGGATCAAATATCAAGATATATCCATGTTGTGTGTGTTATTTGATTCTAATTACTATTTGTCATGTGATTTAGGGGAAAAATTCTAGGTTTCATTCTTTTAATTAGTAACATTTACTTGAAGCATGTTTATATATTCATTAAGAACCATGCTTCTAGTTCATGGAAGGCTTGGGCATTGATTTGCTACCAACTAAGCATCTATATCCCTGACATAAATGCATTTGGACCTAATCATGGGATTGATCCATTGACATCTAGGCCTCCATATCCCTAGTGGAGATTACTAAAATCACCTTTGTTTGAAAAGATTTTGATTTTGTAATAAGTTCTTATTTTCTATAATTTTGGGTCTTTTAACCTTTCAATAAAGGTTGAGAACCAAGGTAGCTAGGTTTAAGTATTTGGTCAAGTGTTTGATCCTCATATAATCACCTATGGTTGAAACCTTTGTCTTAGGTAAGGATGTTTTTTAAGTGCAAGCATGTGTGTACCTTAATAGATTAAGCTTTCATTCTATATGTGTATTTTTTATTAAAATTAGGTTGAGGTCTTGATAATGTTTAAGGTCTTATGGAATGGTTGACCTATCCATCATTCCTTATTACTTTATTTAAATTATAACATTGAGCTCATATCTCAAATCCATAGTCAACATATGAATGAGGTTCATGCCAGCATTCCTAGACTTTTGGAATTGCAATCAAACTAAGGAACTATGAGCTTAGGTCTATCCAAAAGTATTTATTGGGAGCAAGGAATAAATCAACAAAAGGAAGACACACCATGGAAAGTAGAAAATCAAGAAACAATAGGGAAGCAAAAAATTATATGCATACTTATGTATAAAAAAGGGACAAGAAGGAAAGAGCTCAAGGAAACTAATTATCGTACTTAAATTAACATTAACCATCTTAAAAATTTACTCTATGAAGATCCCAAGAGGATTAGTAGAGAAGTTATGATTGAGATACTACCCATTGGTGGGTAGTGTGAACTCTACCCCTAATATATATTTTAGCTTAAAGGTATTATCTCCAATTGTATCTACAATCTGATAGGGGCCAATCCATAGAGGTGTAAACTTGCCATGTTTTCCCTTGGGCTTAAATGATTTATCCCAAAAAATAACCAAGTCTTCTTATCTGAACACCTTGACCTTTGAACACTTGTCAAACCACCTCTTTACTATATTTTTGTTCTTGCTAAATTTATCAAAATATTCTTATCATGCATCTTCCATATAAATAATGTCTAATAGCCTTAAATTTTCTAATTATTGGTCTTCCTCCATATACTCTTACATAAACTTGTAAGTTAATAACATGAGTGTGATGGGGAAGATCAGGTCTTGGCCATATACCAATAGGAAGGGAGATGCTTTAAGATCATGCTCAAATCTTGTCTTATCTACCCAAATGGCACACTTAAGAAACTTATGCCATGTTCTAGGTTTGTCTGAAGTAGATTTATTAATGGCTTTCATCAAGTTTTTATTCATTGACTTAAATACTCCATTACCTTGAGGATAATGGTTAGATGAAAAATTGAGAATAATTTTTTTTGTCATATTCACATTCTATCATCTCTATGGATATGAATGCTGACCCATTATCATATACCAAAGAGACTAGAGTCCCAAATCTAGTGCATAAGATTTATTTTAATAACTTGATCACTTTTTGGTTCTACATTATTTATTGGCTACTGCTTTAGTCCACCTAGTGCAATAGTCGATAACTATCAGAACATACTTGTGACCTTTTGATGAGTTGGGTTGATTATCCCTATAAAGTCTAGTCCCCACTAGGTGAAGGATTTATAAATCATTATTTATTGTAAAGTAATTACTACCTTTGGTTCTTTTGTGCTGAATATCTGACATGAATGGCATTTTGTCACATGCTTATGAGCATATTTGAAGATGGTGGGACAATAATAACCATTCCTAAGGATCTTGTGAGTTGTTATCCTTCAAAATAGGTGCCCACTTCCTAAATTATCAAGGAAAAATTTCATTATCTCAATAGCTTCTTCCTTAAAAACACATCTTATGTACACACCTTCAAATCTCTTTTGGTATAAGACTCCATTTTTGATGAGGTAGTGGGATACCTTGAGTCGTAGAAATCTCTTTTGTTACTCGATTAGGCCTATAGGATAAGTACCATTAATTAATAAGTGAAAAATGGAATCATACCACTCATTAGGTTAAAAATTATGTTGATCAACCTATATGATACTTAGCTTAGGGCTAGTATTGGCAATCATTTGAAGTAGACTTTAACATCTTACTAGTTTTGTAATTTTCATCTCTATGTCATATTCTTAAAGAACATACATCTACTTCCCTCTTCACTCTCCAAGTTTAGCTTGGCTTAGAATTAGCTTAGTGGTTGGGTCTGGTAGAATGGCATGCACTTTGTTCTTAAGAAAGTAGTGCATAAATTTATTTACTACTTTAACTAATGCAAAGGCTTGTTTATCACGCAAAGGATAATTTAACTCAACATTTTTCAAATTAGCACTCAAAATAAATTGGATGGTTAGATCCTTATATTTTTTGATTCAAAATAATAGAAATAGTGTGCTCAGAGGAAAAATAGTAGAGATAAAAATATTTTGAAAAGTCTAGACTTATCAAGACTTGAGATTGGTTGATTACTCTTTTGATATCTCCAAAGGATTTTTTTGACTCCTCATTCCATGATAATTAATCATCCTTATTCAACATATCATTTAATGGCTTTAAAATTTTTTTAAAGCCAAAAATGAATTCTCTCACAAATTTTATTATACCAAAAAAGGATTTCAATTATTTTCTACTATTAAGAGGCTTTATATTTGATATGGATTCCACTCTTTCAGGATCTATGGAAATTCCATCTTTAGTGATAACATGTCCTAATAGTTTGCCCTTATTGACACAAAAAATGTTCTTCTTAGGGTTAAGTGAGATCCTATACCTTTTTCACCTTTCAAACACATATTTTTAATGCATGAAGTGGTCCTCCTTATTATTGGAGAAGATAGTTAGATCATCTATGTAAATTATAATGCAATTACCAATCAAGCCTTGGAAGCCATGGTCCATGGACCTTTGAAAAGTGGATCCTATATTTATTAGTCTAAAAGGAAATATTTTGTAAACAAAAGTGCCCCACTTGGTCATGAATGTTATCTTCATTTGCCTTCCTTATCTACCAATACCTAATTGTATCCTAAAAATCCATCAAGAAAAGACATCATGGCTAAACTAGAAATAATTTATATTACTTGGTCAAGAGAGGGAAGAGGATAATTATCCTTTTTAGATACTTTGTTAAAATTTATAAATTCAATATATAGTATAATTTCACCATTAATTTTCCTAAATAACACTAAATTAGCAACCCAGGTAGAGTGTCTAGTGGGAAATATAATTTTAGCATCTAACAACCTCTTAAATTCTTTGAAAATCATGGGCTCTAGGATATGATTCATAGGTTTCTATTTATACCTAAAAGGTTTGTAATTATCTTTGAGATGTATGGTATGGGTGATGACACCTGGATAAAACATCTTCAAGTTATCATATGACCATGATATCACATATTTGTACATTTTTAATAGTTATTTGGATTTATTACTTTAGCACTTGTACAAGCTTTTATAATGTTAACCAACTGTGGTTGATCTTGAGGTACAAGATCAAATACATGGTAATCTTTTCCAGTCACTTTCAGAATCTTAGAAGGTTCATCTAGCCTATCTTGATCAAATAATATTTCCAAGGCAATCATACCCTTGGGGATCTTGTTGTCATTTAGATTAATGACTTTGCCATAAAGTTTTTCCTCTAACTACATTTTCATCAGCCTCATCAATGATTTGAGATTCAAATGCTCCTAAACTAGTCATGAATTTCAAGATCTATTGGTCATCACTAAAGACATATAGATGGTTTACATTGTTTGGGATAAAAGGGCAAGGTATCAACTCAATGCTAAAGTTTGGTGAATCTTGGTCAGGCATAATATTAGTTTTAGTAGAGGAAAGCTCATCAATACCTTTATTTTCCTCTCAAGGTATAGAAAAAATATTGAAGGCATCAAAATATTCTACTAGATCATAGACTCTAATTTTGTACCTCTTGAGGTATGATAGTTTGCACTAATACTTGATTCTTATCTAATTTACTAATAGTTCTAAATCATCATACACTAGTGATTCCTTGACCTTTTTTTGATGTCAAATTACAAACCTAAGATGAGAGCCTCATATTCTACAAGGTTATTAGTGTATGGAAATTAGATCCTATAAGAAACATAGTACTTATTACCAATAGGTTTAGTTAGAACAAGGCCTACCCCAGATCCATATTTACATCTAGCCCCATGAAAATAGAACTTCCATAACCCAAAAACAACATTAAAAGCTTTATGATCACATACCTTGGTATTTTCTAGGGTGAAAATCCTAAATCAAAATCAATTATTTTAACCCTTTCATTGACAACATTATACTCAATAATCATGTGTTTCATTCTTGGCTCCCTTTTAACTCTGCTTTAGTTTAGAACTCACTTCAAAGGTAACCAAAGGTGTGAATAATATATGGAACATATATCCATTTAAATCCTTTATCCATTCTTTATTTAGAAGTAGTCCATATGAATCAAGGATATCTACCACTTAGATATCTATAAATTGTTGGACTCTTGGCTCAGAAGTTAGTTGCATGTGAACATTTAACAATTCTCCAATAAATTTGACCTTAGACTTGTCTAACTAGGTAAAATCCTTGTTAGACTTAATGGGAGTCAAACTAAGTTCCTAAAAAATACATACATGCATACTATTTTTAGAGGCATTAGAATCTAACAAACAACTATGCAAATTATTACCAAACATTCCGACTATAAGCAAGAAGGGTGAGGATTCTATTTTCACTTTGTACATAATTATGTTGGCATTATCAGTTTTGGAAATCTTGTTATATTTATTGGAAAAGGATTATAACAATAGATCTCTTTGCTCTATGATTTGTGTCAGTTCATGTAAATTAACATTGGCTTTAATTTTATTCATGTCCTCTACAATATTATAACCAGCCCTATTGAAAGAATTGGAAGTATTAGTACTAGGTTTATAAGTAATTCTCTTTAGAGGGTCTATATTATTATCTGAAATGCTATCGAAAGGAGTACCAAAGTTTTTTGAAGGGGTCGAAGTAGTCAAAGGATGTCTTTGTTCTCTATTCCTTAAAGGATATGTCTTCTTTAAGAACTACTTAAAGGCATGAAATTCTTCAAGACCATCATCAAGATCATTGTATTCTTGGAAGGGGAAATCAAACATTTTCACCATGAAGGTCTACTCAGCAGGCTTGGACCATGAAGTACCTACACCATGGTATTTGTTAGGTACTACTTCAAAAGTTTTGTAAAATTCAATACAATCAATCTCACCATGCTTAGTAGTACAATGGACTCTATAATAATCAGGAAAATCATTATCAATAAGATTAATATCCATAGTCTTTTTTTAATAAGATGGTTCACTATTATTATTATTATTGTGGAAACTATCATTATTAAACCTATTATAGCACCTATTGAAACTTTGGAAAGAGAAGTTCCTACCATAATTTTTTCTAGTATTACCAACTTGTTTTTGTAGCTAAAGGAAGACAATGCTCAGTTTTTGACCATTTTTAGAATGGAATCACTCTCATTTTTGGGGTTTTATAAATTATGAACCTAGTTGTTATTGGTACCAGTGGCTGGTACTAAGGGCCTTTGATCATTTACATTAAATCCATTGGTAGCAAGGTGATTTAAGAACCCCAAATTCTAGTTAGGATAAACATCTCTTAGAGGCAATTGGTTAAGGTTTTAGAATTGGTTAAGAGAAAACATATTCTAGTTTTTAATAGGGAAGACATTCAAGGTAGGCATATGTGAATTAACATTTGGGATAGAGTAGGCAATCTAACCTTGAGGTTGTATTTGGTCATTAATGACCACAACCTCAACATAAACTAAATCTATTGTGTTCATAGGACCTAGAACTCTCTTTATGAATATTAAAATCATGAGATCAAGATCATTATTGTATATTTCCTAGTCTAATGCCTAATTAGGTTTATAATGGTTAATGGTTCTATTGTACATGCTCTAGAACTTGTGAAGCATGGGATATACTGAGAGGAGGGGGTGAATCAATATATCATATATCTTATAAATATTTTACTTAATAAAACTCCACATAACCATACTTTCAAGATATGTAATAAAACTAAAATAATAACATGCACCACTAAGAGAGAGAGAGAGACACCATATTTTTACATGGGAACCTAATGTGGGGAAAACCATGAATAATAATCTCAAGTATATGAATGAGCACCAACTCAAATTATAAAGTTCATAAGTACCAAATTGTAGGAGCACCAACCCCTTTGTTGAACAGCAACATAACAACTATTTCTGAGCACCAACCCATTGGAGCACCAATCCCTCTTTTGTGTAAAAAACAACTATCTCTCAATGTTTCTTTCTCAAAAAATGATAGAACTCTACAATATCTCTTTTTATTCTCTCCTCTTTCCTTATGTAAAAAAATTACAAACCATGCACTATCTTTCATATTACAAATGGTTTCCCAAGCCTTTATTTATAGCTTTCCAAATGACCTTTGGCATTCACCCTTTGTGACTCTTCACTCCCCATGGAAAATGGTGCCAAACTTTCATGACCCTTTGAATTCTTGTATTTGAAAATTCATATGGTGACCCTTTACAATAAAATGCATCCTTTCCTCTTTTGTCTTTATCTTGGTGACGTTTCAAATTCCTTAAGGTGAATCTTCATGAAAAAATGCACCATACCCTCTTTTGTCTTCACTTGGTAACTCTTGGAATTCCTCAAAATGACTCTTCATGGTAAAATTCATCCCATTCCCCTTTAGTCTTTACCCTATGACTCTTTTATTTCTCCATGGGCACTCTTTTGACTTTTATGCAATCAAAAATATATTAATTAATATTAAAAAAATATCAACACATTTTAGCCAAAATATGAACATTAAAAACACCTCTAGACAATAAATGTTATAGGGCCTTTATCACCAATGCTAGACCTTTGATATCAATGAAAATATTTCCAACAATATCCCCCTTTATCATTTATGGCAACCTCAAACTGAAATTTCCACATCATAAAACTTGTATTGCACATACCAACCTACACATATTATTATCTAAAAAAACATACAGTAACTCCCCCTTACTGTAGTATCCTATACCTATTCCATGTACCTATTTCTACACTTATTTTTACACTTATTCCCTATAATTATACCTATACGTATTTATTGTACCTATTTATATTCTTCTACCCCTTTGACATCAATGGCAAAGCGAATATCCTAGAGCTAATACTTAGCTCTCCCTCAACTTATGATGATCCTTAATGGTAGGAAGTAAAATAAATTACTCCCAACTTCTCCTATAGATAATTTAATGTGTCTTTTAGTAGTGCCTTTGTGAAAATATTTGCAATCTATTCTATAGTATTGATATATTCCATCTTAACATACTAATCTACAACCTACTCTCTCAAGAAGTGATATCTGATAGGAATATGATTTGTTCTTTAATACATCACTGGATTCTTAGAAATATTAATAGCACTTGTGTTGTCACAAAAAATAGAAATAAGCTCATCATATTTTACCTTGATATCTACTAGAGTATGCTTCATCTAAAGCACTTGAGTACAACACAATACCACTATAATATATTATTATATAGCTATAAAAAGCGATACTAAATTTTAATTTTTGATTAACCATGATACTAAGCTATCACCGATGAAGAAAGATCCTCCACTTTTACTCTTTTTGTCATCCAAGCAACCTACCCATTCTAAATCTATATAAGAAACCAAATTAAAATATCTACCTATGGGATACCACAATCCATAATCCAATGTCCCATTGACATATCTAAATATTCTCTTCACCAACTGAACATGACTCTCCTTTGAGGCTACCTAATATCTCATAACCATTCCTAGTATATGCATGATGTTTGGCCTCTATGCTATCAAATATAAAAGACTAAAAATCATATATCTATACAAAAAAAAATCTACAATAGGTGAATATTCATCCTTACACACCTTATTCCCTATACCCATTGGTGTGCCAACTAGTGTACAATCCTCAAAACTAAAATTTTCAACATTTCCTTGGAATATTTACTTTGAGATATGAAAATTCCTTTATTTGACTAAAATATTTGCAACCCTAATAAAAATGACAATTATCCAAGCATAGACATCTCAAGTTATTTTTACATATTATCAAAAAATTCTTTTGTCATATTTTTAATGTTTCCTCCAAAAATTATGTCATAAACATATACCATAACAATCAATTAATGCTCACCTTTTATTTTGATGTAGAGATTGTTGTTAGCAAAACCTGTCTTGAAACCTTTATCTTATATGTACATATCAAGTCTTGCATAACAAGCTCTAGGAGCTTGTTTCAATCCATAAAATTATTTATTCAATCTACATACATGGCTAATATCATTTGAGAGAATAAATCCCTTAGGTTGCTTAATGTAGACCTCTTCTTCTAGACTCCTATTGAGGAAGGCAGACTTAACATCCATCTAAAACACTTTGAAAATTGTAAACACTGTATATGTAAGAAACATTCTAATAACCTCTAGAATTTCCATTGGTGCAAAAGTTTCTTCAAATTCTATACCCTCAATTTGAGTATATCCTTTACATGCTAACCTTGCTTTATTCCTAGTAACTTCACCATCTTCATTCAACTTATTTTTGTATACCCATTTTGTTCCTATCATATTTTGATATTTTAGTCTAGGTACTAATTCCCAAGTATCGCTCTTTTATTTCTAATTTATTTATTCATCCATTTCCTTAACCCAATGCTCATCATGTCTATATTCTAAAAAAAATTAGGCTAAATTTTTTATAACAAAGAGAAATTAACTTGCTCAGATTCACTTACCATCATCCTTTTAGTATGAACTCCTTCATTTATGTTCCTAATGATGTCACTCTTATTATGATTTCTATGAACATATTTGGATGGGGTCTTAGTGTCCTTTTGCTCCTTCTTCTCATCCTCATTTGATTCTTTAAAATCTTCTTTAATGATTTCAGGAGTGTCCACTAGATCACCAGCTCTTTGTGCTACATCTTCATCTATTCTAACACTTGCACTTTCAATAATATTCTTGGTTATTTTTTTATAACATTTATAACATTTACTTTTGATAGAATATCTAGGAAATATACCTTCATCTATTCTAGATTCAAACTTACCAAATTTTTCATTGATTCTCTTTATGAAGAATCTAGTACTAAAAAATCTAAAATAATCATTTGTATTTGGTTTTGTTTCCATAGCTCATAAGGAGTCTTATTGATATTTAATCTTAAAAAATATCTATTCTATATGTGCCCTACTATACCTACTACCTCTCCAATATTTATCTAGTATCTTGGATTCATTTAGAATTGTCCTTACCATCTCTTGAACTGATATACTTTTTCACTCAGTTACTCTATTTTACTATGGAGTTTTAACTATTGAATATTGTCTCTTTATCTTATGGTCTTCGTAATACTCAATAAGCCCATCTAATATGAATTTTCCTCCTCGATCTGATCTCAAGCACTTAATCTTCAAATCAGTTTCATTCTCAACAAAATCCTTGAATGTTTTGAAGTGGTTGAAAGCTTCTAGTTTTTTCTTTAAAAACATCACCCAAGTCATACATGTAAAATCATAAATAATCAACATGAAATATTTATCACCTTGAGTACTTTGAGTTCTCATAGGTCTACACAAATCAGGGTGAACAAGCTCTAACATCTGAATGGTCAAGTATTCTTTCATTTTTAACTTTATTCTGACTTGATTTCCATGATAACATGGTTCACAAAGTGTTTTAAAGGGATTTGTAATCTTTTAAAGATATCTAACTAGTTTCTTATTTTTTATATTGATAATATTGTCAAAATTTATGTGTCACATTCTCTTGTGCCATAGCAAACTTTTCTCAACTTGACTCAAACAACATTTTTGACCTTTGATATCTAATAACATATATAAATTGTTGCCTATTCTTTGAGCATCTGTAAGCAACACATCTAAATATTTTCTCCTCATTTCACAACCTTTTGTATAAAAATTTAGTATGTGCTTCTAATCACACGTTTGACTTAAACTCAAAAGATTATGCTTAAGACATTATATATACAAAACATTTTTAGTCTTAGCTCTACCATTATCCAAACTTAGTGTACCTTTTTTGACAATTTTGGTAGTAGTATTATCTCCAAATTTCATTATGCCACCATTGATCTTATTTAGGGTTATGAACTTACTCTTGTCTCCTATCATATGCCTTGAACATCTACTATCGATGAACCATGGATTTTTTTCATTTCTTGCATGCAAAGCTATCTGGACTACCATAGATTTTTCAAGGTCTTTCTTCTACCATGAACCTTTATGAACTTTCTTCTTGATGAATGGAGCCTTGAAACTTTGGTCCGTCTTGACTGACTCAAACATGGTTTTATAGTACTGGGATATGTGTCTATAGTTATTATACTTGTAACATATTATGTCCTCTTCATTAAATCCTGATAGAGGAATAAAAGAGTTGTGGCTTTTGCTTGACTCTACATGAGTTTCCTTATCCTTATTTCTAAAATTGTTAGCCCTTTTATGACATTCTATTTTCTTATGACCATATCCATTACAATAAAAATACTAACCATAAAAATAGAACTTATTTATGTATCTCTGACCTAATTGTGTTTTGTAGCTACATTCCTTCGACACTTCTTTATTTGAGATGTCCTCTGTATTATTAACTTCTTCCTTTTTCATTTATTATTTTGTAAGAGCTTCAACATATCTCTATCCTTTTTTTATGTTAACCTTATCTATGAAAGTAGTGGCCTCCCATTTCTCTTTTTCAAATTTGATACTTATTTTACCTCACACTGATCTTTGACTTTCTAATATCTTATTCAACATATTATTGTTATTCTCAAATTTTGAATCATTGGATAATCTATCATTTATTCCTTTACTTATTTTCTCAAGTTTCTCTTTTAAAGAGGTAATTTCAACAACATACCTTTCACATTTTTCACTTACTTTTTGTAACTAAACTATTAGATCTTCTTCAGTCTTTTTGGCTTCTTCAATGTGTGCTTGTTTATATTCAATTATTTCTTTTCAATCCTTTTCATTTTTATCAATTTGGCACTTCAATATATGATTATTCTTCTCAATATCTTGTAATTATTCTAAGGCACAAATTAGTTCTCCTTCCAGATTCACTTTAGCTTCATCTTGTTCTTCTTCTTGATAATTTATACATTTTTTTGTGGACAATTCTTCATGTATGGTCATGAATAGAATCTCTTATTCATCTAAATCACTAACTCCACTATCTTCAATTGATCTAGGATATTTAGAGTATAAAATCTTCTTCTTGAATTTTCTTTTGAAATTATTCTTGGATGTAGACCTTCCTTATTCATTGTCATCATTACTCTTATCTAGGCACTTAGCTAAAAAATGTCAAATATTTCCATAATTAAAACATTTAAAAGGTGATTTCCCTTGATATTGACTTGTGCCCTTTTTCAGCTTGCATATGAATAGAGCTCCATTGTCATCTTCATCATCGCTAGAGTTGTCACTTAATTCTTGAATTTTAGCCTTGTCTTTCTTTGATGTCTTGAAAGTAGCATCCCTCTTTGAGGGTTTCTCTTATTCCATATACATCTCACATGCCATAAGATTACCATGTAGTTCATCCATATTTATCTTGGCTATATCTTTCATCTCCTTGTATTCCAAAACCTTTACATCATATCTCATTGGTAGAGATCTCAAAACATTTTTCACCACCACTAATTCTTATAACTTTTATCTAAGGCCTTCAATATGATTAACTAGTTTATCAAACCATAAAAGATAACTCACTATATTTTCTTCCTCTTCCATTTTAAAACTCTCAAACTATCTTCTAAAAGTCTAAACCTTAGCTTGTTGAACCCTTCCGTCACCTTTGTAAATATTTTCAAGTTTTACCCAAGTCTCATGAGTAGATCTGCATTACATAATTTTAACAAATTATAATTCACATAAACCACATAAAATAGCATTTAAATCTTTATAATTATTTTCACTTGCCTTCTTTCCTGCTAGAGTAATCACAAGTGTTTGTGGCTCTTTGTATTCCTCCACAACTACTTGCCAAATGTCAAATCCAAGAGACATAAAATGAGCCCTCATCTTTATGCTCAAAAAAGCATAATTTTTCCCATGAAATAAAGGTGCCTTATTTTTATAGAAACCTTCATGTGATCCAACCATTGTGATTTTACCGATCAACTATTAAACTCTTTTCAAAGGAACCTACTTTGATACCAATTAATAAGCACATGATATACTAAGACGGGGTGAATCAGTATATCATATATCTTATAAAACTTATACTTAATCAAAATCCACATAACCATACATTCAAGTTATGTAATAAAACTGAAACAATAACATGCACCACACAAGAGAGAGAGAGAGAGACCAAGTTTTTATGTGGAAACCCAATGTGGAAAAAACCACAGCAAATAATCTCAAGTATATAAATGTGCACTAGCTCAAATTAAAAATTTCACAAGAACCAAGCCCTTTGTTGATCACCAACACAATAACTATTTGTGAGCACCAACACAGAGGAGCACCAACCCCTCTTGTGTATAAAATACAACTATCTCTCAATGTTGTTTTCTCACCAACTAATATAACTCTACAATATCTTTTTCTATTCTCTCCTCTTATTTATATATAAAAAAATTAAAAACCATGCATTCTCTTTCATATTAAAAATGTCTCACTAATCATTTATTTATATATTTTCAAACGACCTTTAACATTCACCCTTTGTGACTATTCACTCCTCATGGAAAATAGTGCCAAATTTACATGACCCTTCGAATCCTTATATTTGAAAAGTCACATGGTGACCCTTCATAAGAAAATGAATCCTTTCCTCTTTTGTCTTTATTTTGGTGACCTTTTCAATTCCTTAAGGTGACTCTTCATGGAAAAATTCACCATATCATCTTTTGTCTTCACTTGGTCACTCTTGGAATTCCTCAAAATGACTCTTCATGGGAAAATATGTCCCATTCCTCTTTTGCCTTTACCCTATGACTCTTTGAATTATCCAAGGGCCCTCTTTTGACTTTTATACAGCCAAAAATATATTAATTAATATTAAATAAATATCAACATGTTTTAGCCAAAATATGAACATTAAAAACACCTCTAGATAATAAATGCTATGGGGCCTTTATCACCAATACTAGACCTTTGACATCAATGACAATATTTCAAATATAACCTATCATTAAAACATATTATAGGCTCATTATCATCTCTTTTGAGGGTGGTAAACTATTGGTACATGACACAAAGGCTGATTATTTTGCCAAACTGGTCAATGAAAATGTTATTGAACTCATCCCAAGTGATAATGTAATTTTTAGGCATGTTTAGGAACCATTCATATACAAAATCCTTAAATGTGAAAGGAAACAACCTAAATTATAAATATTCATGAGTGACATTTATCAATTTTAACCTATATTTTAAGGATTTAACACGTTTTACTATTACAATACCACTTGGACTAAGAGTTGACAAATATTTTTCTAGATTATGAGGAAGGTCATGAAATGCACCTTAAACATTAATAGGAAATATTCCTAATGAAGTATTACCTTGATGAAGGTATAATATAGGGGTACCTTAGAGTGGTGAAGTTGTTAAAGACTTTGAATGCCTACGTCTACCTTTGTCTTGGCTAGCTCTCCTATGGATGTCTAGTTCTAGCAGAGGTTCTCTTATTTTTGAATGTGATCTTGTCTAGATTTTTGACAATTCTAGCTTGAGGAATTTGTATCCTCCAAGAGGAATAGGGATTATACCTACACATGAAGCAAATTTTGCAAAAATATATATAAAAAATAACAAACGATGTCAAACTTTAACTAAGTAAGATTCTAATTATATAACTATGATCAATATCTATAGTTCTAAGCTTAAATAAACTTATATTCATAAAATATATGTCAATATTTGATCAAAATAAGCTATTATAACCTCAAATACCTAGATCCTCTGATCCTAAATTATCTTTATCGGCATTACAAATCTATCCTTAAAGATATCTAATATTTTTATAAAAGAAGAATAAATATGGGTCAAGGACCACTAAGATTTATGATATTTACAATTTTTATATAATAACTATGAAAATGTGTAAATATAACACCAATCCTTGATTAGAACATGCTAAAATGAGTAAAGATCTTGTAAATTCTCAAAGATGCCCTCCTTTTAGTGCCAATGGAAACTTGTTCTTGTTGATGCTTCTAAATGTATCACATGTGTTCTTAGTGTCTAAAAAACACTTATGATTTTATGATTTAGGGAATTTAAAGCATGAGTAATAGGTTATGGTAATCTAGTTACCTATGGTGAAATAATCACAGAGCAATAAATTGTTCCATAATATTTATATTAATTGGTGATTGGGAACCACCATGGTAAAACTTAGTGAAATACAAGATATATATGTTATTATCAATGAATTTATTATCAATTTTTAAACTAAAGCTTAATCTAAAAGAATATTTATATTTAATCTCAAACTAGAGTGATTTGGTCAAAAAAAGTAAAAGGAAGGGTAGGGCAAAAAGAAGATGTTATAATTTTTAGTCCAAATATTATGAAAAAATTTAGATTTCATCAAGAAATACATTCAAACCAATACATGACATGAAATATATTTAGAACATATCTTACCATGCGTTAGATAATTTTATAAGGAAAGTATAAAATAATTCAAATAAGAAACTAGATTCAATTTAAAGATTTACTTCACAGGTAAATTGCATTATCATATCTATAAGGGAAGAAAGAGGAATGAAATGAAACTAAGATATTTCAATTAACCTTAGAATAAGCACAAGTTAATATCTCTACATTCACGTATTCATATCAATAATCAATGAAAACCATTAAAGTTTAGACATCTAAATAGATAAATGAAAGAAAAGACATATAGTAATTGACACAAACAAATTTGGACAAAATTCTTAGTATCCCTTACTTGTATTAATTTCTATGAGTATACAAAATAATTTTTTCTATAAACTCTCTTTCTCTTCAAAAATGTTAATATTAATTTTTATAGGGGACTAAGGCAATACACCAATTAGTCATGATATTACAAATGTATAAAGGTAAGGATAGATATCCTTTTTACAAAGTTATAGAATACATTTCCTTTTCCAAAGTGGATTGACATATAGGAAATGTGATAGAAAATTATCACATGCCCTTATAAAATAATATTCTACTTTTAAATATTACAAAGCTTCTTAACAAGGTAAAATACTATTAGTTAGATGATGGGCCCTGTGTTGAAGAAATTCCCTATTGCTCTAGAAGAATCTTCATGGCCCTATGGTGATTTACATCAACTAACTTCAAGTTGATAGTTGGATCTAAGAGGTAATCACCTTCTTGGTTCACAAAGTCATCAAAATCTCTATCATTTTTAGCCATTTCTTCCTTGACTCTTTTAGCCTCAACAATTTTTCCTTCATAGTCAGGATCATGACCATGACCCTATCATTATCACTTCCTAACTATCCCTAACTCTTTCTCTTGACCTTTTTCATAGCCAAAGTGACTGTATTCTCCTAATCATCATCAAAAATGATGCCGAGGGAGCTAAGTCTGGTAGGAGTGGCAAGCATGATCCCAAGGATTTTCTCAATCCTACCTATCAACTCTTCATCATCCTTTAGAAGCCTCTCCAAGTAATTTAACCATGCAATTAGACCCTAGATTTTGTCCATAATTATTCCCACAATTGAATTAATATAGAAAAATCTAATGTTATTGAACCCATGAATCTGACCCTCAACCAATATGCTAATTAACTCTTTAATTTTGTCTTTTAAACTCTACCATTGGGCTAATAAACCCTTGGCTACTTCATCTTAGTGAGCTAACAGGTTATGCATAGTCTTCATTTATTTCAAGGATTTGAACATGTCATGGGAAGAAACTTTAAACATATTTATCATTTCTTGAGGAATTGATAAGATGGACTATGTCTCAAGATTTTATTTTTTCTTCTAAAATTTTTGTATTTTTTGATATAGGCCTTTAATGCCTAATTTTAGTTGGGTTGAGTAGGCATCAGGTAGTCAAACTATGTCTTATTCATGAATTGGGTGCTCATTGGGTCTTTTACCTCCTACTAGAGTTAAGCCCACAAAAGGTTCAACTCTTTGAAAGGTGAAATCATCACTTCCAACCATGATCTTCTTTATTGTTACCCTCTCTAGGCCTGTTATCTCTAGATTAAATTACACACTTACTATTGACTCTATGATCTTTAGAGGTTATAAGACCTCCACATCTATGATAGTTAAGGCTCTAAGGGTGTCTATTTGAATGTTCTTATACCCTCCTATGGTGGTCATCCTCCTTTCCTCTTCTTCCTTCATTAAAGCCACTATCCATGGCTTAACCTCATCATGGATAGTGATGTTAACTATCTAGGTCATGGGCCATGAACGTTGTAATATTGTAATCTTTTGCATCTTCCTATAAATTAACCATTTAGGGATGATTAGCCCATAGATTGGATTCTCATCACTAAATAGGTTAACCTAACTCAAAGGATAAGTGAAGGTTAACTTTGGCTTCTTATTTATATCTAGAACTAATGTCAACTCAACCTTCCTTTTGAGGTGTACAACTGGAACTAGGTCCATTGCAATTTCCTTCCCCTTTTCCTATCCTAATTCCTTAGCTTAGTATTAAAGTTACTCAACTTTTTCTCCTTCATCTGATCCATATGCCTTAACAATAATCTTAATTTCATCTTCCACTATCTCATCGACGATCCAATGTAATCATGTCAATATACTCTATTGGGGACTCTAGCCCATTAGGATGAGATAAGGATGATGGCCCTTCCCTAGATCTCTCTTCCAATTTCTCTTTCACATGTCCTTGTGAAACATATGCTTGAGTTTTCTATGATTTAATTTGTGGCTACTCATGAGGTGGCCTAGAAGAGGGTACAGGTAACAAGTGGCACTATAAGGGTCCCATCTTCTAGATCTCTCTAGGTGGCTTGCCATCACTAGCTAGCTTATCCTCAAGCCTAATGTTATACTTTTTTAACTTGACTAACACTTTTTTGAAATTGGTAGCCTTGATATACATTATGTCATGAACACAAAACTTGTGCTCATAGGGATAGTTTATTATTTTTGATTTGAAATGTTTTGTGACCCTATTATGAGGGTCCCATTGCCTCAGATCATCCAATTGTAAGTTTAAGGAATCTCTATGTTTGGAGATGACATGTACATGCTCCTAATTTTTTATTACCATCTTTTTTATGGTCAAATAGAAATGTTAAAGGAGTCCTTTTATTTTTTTCTTGCACACACCATATATACCATTGAATATTTGGTATGTAGTCTCTTACTCTATAAATTTGGTACGCACATGGATCAATAGTCTGAGGGGATAGACCAAGTTCCCTTCTATTTTAATCACTATACAAACTAAATATAACTAGATGTCCCCCATTAACTCTACATACTTCTTGACCAGAGGGCTGACCCTACCAATGGGGATCCTTATGATAGCTTCTACTAAAGCTAGATATATGAAATAATAAATGAATTATCTCTTGTGTTTATACTTGAATATGTGTAACTTATGATAGTGATGGGAAATAGTGTGTCTCCCATTAGGTGACCAATTATTTATGTCAAGGATGTTGGTGGTGGTCAATAGGGCATATAAAAGATAAAACATCATAAAAAAGTGGTTGTTGGTTTTCTTATTTATTGTTGTGAATTGTTGTTCCAAATAAATGTTTATCATCTCACCAATTAGGGTTGTGAGTCTATTTTCTACCATGAAGTATACATAGGGAACCTAGATCTCATTAACATGTGTAGTTGAAGGGGCTCTAGATAACCTATTCAATAAGGTCATGACTATTATGATTATTTACCTAAATTAGATAGTTGGGATCTTCATGATGGGGTATTGGATCACTTGGGTTTTGATAAGCAACCATGGAACAAGGATAGTGTTTAAGTTATTTTTGCTAGTCCATGTTCTAATTGTAGGAAAGTCTATCTAGGGATTATGTAGTTTGTAGTAGCTTTCCTATGCTAGGGAGAAATGTATGCTACCTTTATTAAAGTACATTCATGAACTATCCAATCCTTCTCAATATTAAAATTAATGAAAATGGGGGAAATAACATTGTTATAGTGTAATATCTCAGGTTTTACAATAGCATAGTGTAAATTGGTCATCTAGATGGAGACTAGGTCATTGTATCTCTGAAGGATTATAACATTCTTCTTCTCTTCCCCTATGATGGATTACATCTCCGTAATAGTAAAAAAAATCTTAGACCAATTTATGTTTCCTATGTTCAATGTTGTAGCATAAAAGTTTGTATCTTTAAACACCCTTCCCTCAGTATCTAAAGTCAAGTATAACTCTGTGTCATCCCTTTGTTTTTGTCTTCAAGATGTCATGAATATAAAGCTTACAAATTGTTCATTTATGGTCCTTAAGTAGCCTTTGGATCATCTTGTTTTCACTTAGATAATAATTAGATTCATTTTGGCTCTACTATGATTCATTCAAGTTCAAATTGGGGATTTTCATATGGAGGCTAGGTCTTTCTACAACTTTTATGGTGATGTTAGCCTAGACATAGGCTAATTCATGCCTTATATTTTATTGAGACCCCTAACTTTATAAATTTGCCTTTTTATACCCACCAAATATTTGATTTTGTCATTTTGTCTTTATATGGCACCTGTGTTGCATCTATTTGGTAACTTTCTTGGCATTTTTCATTAATTCTTTAAAGGAACTATTCATCATCTTTTGAATCATTTTTTTTACCATCATATCTTTGCTTATAGATCAATCTAGACCATTGATCATCATCCCAGGGTTTGATCACTATTAGTTATTTTATGTTGGGCCCCATGGTTGTGCTACTTGGCACATTTGTGGGATTTTTAGGCTTTATGGTCAATTAGTGAACATGTGATTACCATATGTTAATATTGTGGGCCATCAAGTTCTCATTGAATAGTCTCTATTGATTATGTTCCATTTGATCATTTGGTCCTACTAGTAATTGCAAACTATCGATCATGATCCAAGTAGATACATAACATTAGTCCAATAGATCAAAGGCTTTATATATGTCAGACCTTTTTCACTTTGTTTGATCATCCTCTATGATAAAGAGAGAGCTATTGATTCTTAAAAGATGAAAGATGATTATGTTAATGCATGATTCAATATAGGAACTTAGGCTAAAGTTTTAGGACTAAGGTCTTGTTTATTTTAATAAACATGAACATAGCCTTAGGACTAAGACTTTAGGCTAAGTATGTAACAAAGAGGACCATGTGATACAATGGGGCCAAGATATGAAAATATAGGACCCAAAAAATATGAACGTTAGACTTTGTTATAATAAAAAAAAAAAAGGGGGAACATAAATGGATAAAAAATGATTTTAGGCTAAGGTTTGGTCATGTTAAAAACATGACCAAGCCTTAGCATAAAATTAGGCTTAATTCTAAATAAAAACTTAAAATATTCTACCAAATTTATTCTTTCCAAATTTTAATTCAAACCAAAGGTCTAAGTTAGGGTTTTTTGAAGGAGAGTTTTAGTACATGGATCTAATTGTGGGATCTCACAGACCAAAGGCTAGTAAAATCCTGAATGAAGATAAGATTATGAAAACCCCCATCAAGGTTTATTAATAAGATCTCCATGAAACCTAAAAATTAATACATGAGGGTCAATTAGTAGCAACATTAGTCAAGGTTAAAGTAAAATGATGAACAAAAGGATTAATTTATCACACATGGATGGTCTTCAAATTCTAATAATGTGTAGAATATCAAGTTTTTAGTATTAAACTTCAAAGTATGCACAAGGGTCCCTATTTTTAAGAAATGGGGTTATCTTGACCTCAACACGACCTAATAGATCTCACATAATAAAATCATGCCATATCACCCATAATTAAATGGAAAAATAGAAGCATCAAACAAAGTCCTTGGCAAGATGCTCACAATGATATGAAATGTTGAAAGAGTTGGTTGGGAAGAATAGATTCCTATGATCATATGGGAGTAAAATAAAAATTACAAAAAGGTGATAAGTTTCACCTCATTTTAGTTGGTTTATGGACATGAAGCAATTATGCCCATGGAATTAATAGTCCCTATGAATTGAAATGATTATGTGACTAGGAGATCAGGATTCTCTACAAGAAAGACTAATGGATTTAACATGGATGAAAAAACCAAACATATATAAAAATGAACATAAGATATCAATAAGTAAATTTAGAAAGCATAGCATGATAACACGCTGTGAACTAATGAGTTTCAAATAGAATAATCATTATTACTATATGATAACATATTCAAAGAATTTCTAGGTAATTTGTATATTATGCGAAAAGGAACCTACATGATATAGATTTTACCCCATATTTATCACGATCACAAGCTCAAAAATGTACATAGCACAATTATTTCTTGGTTGATCAAACTAGAGACATCACTCCTACAATCAAAGAGGCTTCTATAACTACCCTCTCCATAATAATCTCATCAACTCCTATATTCGTTAGTTACTTAAATAACACAATACTCACATACAATAATATTATTCAAAACTCCCAAAATACATAAAAATATAACTAACTTATTTACCATAGCAATGTTAGTTTCATAACATTTCCCCTTGTTAAGCCTATTTTTGACACCCCTCATTTCTTGAAAATTTAAGTGTACTTATATTTTGTGATATTAGTGACTGGTATTGTGAAGTTTAAAATTATTAGTGGGGTCCAACTCAATTGACATTCATTTGAATATTGTTTCTTTATGTTCATGTGAAATCATTAATAATTGCTACATTGAATGAAGTTTACTTATCTTGATGTTATTTAATGGTTTTGATAAAATAAGTATTATTTTAAGTAAATATATTTTTAGTATCAGTGTATAATGCTTGTATTTTTTTAGAAGTGATCTTACATGAATAATATGGATTGTGGATTGGAAATGATTAGTTTCACTTGTAAAACAATTTAAATCTCACAAAAAGGTTTTTTTTTTACATTTATTTTCTATAAAACTGGGTCACATGAGAAAGTAAATTGTAGAAATGAAGTAAATATAAACATTCAATAATTTCATTTGTAATTTTTCTTAATAAATCTCCATTTTTATCTGAGCTTGTCTTTAATAATTGTAGCATTGACTCAAAATTATGGATAATCATATTATTTGAATTATATGAAATTTGCTTGACATAATCACAGGTTAATGATATATTATATAAGCTCTATGATTTAATAAGTATATTTTTAATGTTAAAGTGACTTAGGTCATATATTTATTTCGTATGATAACCCATTTTGAACATAGTGACCGTAAGTTGATTAATTTCATAGATTTTATTATTTGGTGGTTGGTGACCCATAAGGACATTGGAAATATGGGGAATTAATGACCACTGATCCATTAATCAATCTTTAGTGATTTAAGGTGATTATCAATAATGTGATCTTTGATGTTTGGTATGTTCCTCGATTCATGTTTTAGCAGTCAATTTGATTATGAAGATAACTTATTTACTAGTTTAAGAATGAAATCACTAAGTTTGGCGAAGCCACTTCAATTTATACCAAAATTTATTAGCCAATAAAAGTTGAATATGTCATTTAATGCATTTAAGTTTGTTACTCAGATATAAAAGTGATGTTTTTTGTGTTTCAAAGTCATTTCAAATATTTATGCATGGAATTAAAACTCTTCTAGTTGGAAATCTTTCCATAAAAGAGGAATATAGAGAATTTCAAAGTTGTGTTTGCATAAGCTTGGATTGAAAGGTATGATTCTAGGTTTTATATTAAATTTATAATAGTGTGAATGAAATAAATTTCATTCTTTAAATACATTGAAGATAAGAAAATTTTCTTAAAAAATAATGGTATTTTAGTTATGAATCATTACATTGTATATAATCCAACATGCATTTGTAATATGGTAGAATTCGAGTATTTTGGTTTTCATAATTGCATAAATACACTATCTCTCCAATAAGGCTTGAATTTTTTTATTTATTATTTCTATTCTTTTCTTTTCTTTTGTTAGTCTTTTCAGTAAGTTTTGTTTATCTTTGCGATTTGGATTATCAGATTATTTGTTCATTTATTTTCCAATTTAATTTTTTTGAATTTTAATTGTTTGTTTATATGTTTTCTTCTCATTATAATTGTAAAATTATAACTTTATTAATGTCTAACTTATTAACTAGACTTTTAAAATTCAGTTAATTTTAACTTTTAGATTCACTTTCGTTTGTTTCTATTTTTATTTAAGTGTTTGTTTACTTTTCTTAGCTAATGTAGTTTAGATTTGTGTTGGTATTGGTTAGAATTTCTTATCATGATTTCTTATCATTTATGTTTATTCACTTTACTACATGTAAGATATTCATTTTTAGTAATTTGAGTATTTTGTCCTTTAAGGGATTGCCTAACTCATAGGCTCTTCTCTATCAGATAGTTAGATAATAATTATGAATAAGATTTAAGATTGACTAAATAATACATAAAACACTAATAAATATTTTTTATTAGAGAATTTTTTTTAAGTATTTATTCTTGATATGATTGATAATAATGTTATGTTAGATTGATTTATATAAAATAAATTTTGATTTATTATTGAATATATTAATCCCCATAAATTTTAAAAAATTGTTCTATGTATCTTTGGAATACATTTTATTCCTTATACCCTTACAATTAGACTACTAAGATTCCACCTTAACCTTTGCAATAGGAGAAAGGGTTGATTTATTTATGTGGCATTTTTCACCATCAAAAAATTTGGTGACTCTACTAGGGAAATTATAAATCAAGTTTATTTCTCATACAATTATTCATTCTTGTCTTTAATGATTCACACTACCATAATTGGTTGCTAATTTTCAATTCATATTTTTATTAGTTGGTAGCTTGGATTTTGATTCTAGTTTAGTAACTATTTCTTGATTAGTTTTGGAGAGTATGGATGAGCTCAATCAAGAATGGCTCTATATAAAAAGCTTAATCATAATTCAAGTAGACTAGAGTCTGATAAACTGGTTTATGCTTCCTTTGGAAGAAAAAGATTTGATAGGGGAATATTTGTTGTACTTTATTTGGAAATTAAATGAAATACATATTTTTTATAGACAAAGTGGTGAACTTTTCTTCATTTGTTGGAAAAATAATATACCTAATAATTATATTCAATTTATTCAAAAAATTGGTATTTTTGACCATATCTCAACCTTGAGATTTGCTCACATTCGAAGACAAAATAAATATTTTTGTAAAATCTACTTATTCAATCATGATATATTCAAATGCAAAAAGATATCTACATTAATGTTGGATTTTAAACATAAATATCTAAAATAATTTTCTATATATTTCATCTATGATCAGTCATGGCATTGAATACTAAAAATGATTCTTAAGATTCAGCATATAGTTCAAATTCTTCATCAGAATGTGATGATTTAGAACAAAATCTTGATTTTTCATTAGATTCAAAATTAGAGGAATCTAATTTATTTGGTATACTTAATCAATCATATAATAATTATATTTATCTTAATTATGATTTATTTAATAATTACAAGATTTTATTAGATAATACTATTCTTGTTAATTTAGAAGATGATGATGCTTCAAAAAAATTTGAACTAAAAAATATTGACTTAGATATGAAAATTTATTTAAAATTAGAATTTTATTGCTTTCCAAATAGAAAAAATTCCTCTCCTTGTGATTTTATTATTTTCTATAACAATCGAATATTTAATTCAAAATATTTTTATAACTATAATATCATGTTTGATTTAATTTAATACACTCTAGATGAAAGTTCCGATCTGTACAATTATAGAGTTAGTAATATAACAACAAATAATAATGTTGAAAACCTTATTGTTGTGAGTACTAGATTGAGAAATAAATTGATAGAATTTGAGTATGAAAGGTTTGATTTTATAGATTATGTAGGTGATGATACAAGTATGACACTTATCATTATTCTTCTTTTCCTAAATCAAACTCATAAGACTTGATAAATAACATTGTTTATGAATGTTTCAAATTTGATGACCCTTTAGAGTTTTAAATAATAATTCATAGTGAATGTGTAAAATATAAAAATATTCAAAGTTACTAAACATATATCAATATGTAAGATACAATCAAATAAACATATCACATTATTCTTCTAGATTCTCTCTATCCCAACATCAAAAATATTCATCTCTTTTTGGATCAGATAAATAATATATTTTATACATTGTAAGAGTAAAAAATGTCTAAACCCACACATAGTCATTATTCAAATCTATTTATTCAAGGTTATTTTATGTGTTTATAATGTTTTATTATTACCTTTAAGTCTTATAGTTTGATTTATGATGAACTTATTCATGCTAAAAGTAATAACTTACATTATGATGGCACTAATATAAACCACATTTTTTTATTCAATTGTTCTTTTTATGGGTTAAACCTTATTTACTTACTTTTGATATATTTCAAGATTGGTTTATCCTTTAGATTATCTCACAATGGAATATTTTTTATGTTGGTTAGCTATTTAATTTCTCTTTAGTTTGTATATATATATATATATATATATATATATATATATATATATATATATATATATTGTTCTGATTTGTTGTTTTTCTTTCTCTTTCTAGTTTGTTACTTTATTTTTGGTTTATTATCTGTCTTTTCTATTTTATTTGGTTTAGATCAACTCTTGGTAACATTGGATAAAGAATTAATTATTCTAAAGGAAAATTACAATGGAATTTTTCATATCACTATAATTTCTTCAATTATACTAAGATATTTTTACATCATAAGCTCATATTTTTCTTTTATAAATAAGCATAAACTAGTTATAAATGAGTTGAAAACATTACTAATTCTTAGCATTTGTATATGAGGATTTTGCAATTGATTCTATATCCATTCCAAATTACCATGTCTAATTTATCCCATTCTCCATGCTACACTAGATGAACACTTCATCCCTTAACAAGTTTAAAATTATTAAAGGGGTTCATGTGTAGATGCTTGAGAAATGATTAAACCTAGATCACATTCTCAAGTGATTTATCTTTCAAATAGGCATTTTATTGTTGATACTAAATTTACTTACTAAAACTAACTAGCAAGGTAACTATTGTTAAGCGTATTTTTGATACCCCCATTTTTTCAAAAATTTGAGTCTATTTTATTATTCCATATTGACAACTTTATGTTGTGAAGTTTAAAACTTTTAGTGGGCGCTAACTCATTTACATTCATTTGAATATTCTTTCATTTTGTGCATGTGTAGTCATTAATAATTTCTATGTTGAATGAAATTTATTGTTCTTGATGTTAATTAAATGGTTTTATAACACAAATGTCCTAAGTAAATAGATTTTCATTATCAATGTGTATTTCTTGTAGTTTTATAGAAGTGACCTTTTATGAATAACATCAATTGTGCATTGTCAATGATCAGTTTAACATGCAAAATACTCTGAATCTTGTAAAAGGATCATTTTGCATTGATGTTTTATAACACTAGGTCATATGAATAGGTAAATTATAGAAATGAAGTAAATATACACATTCAATAAATTCATATGTAATTCTACTTAAAAATTCTTTGTTGTTATCTGAGCTTGTCTTTAAATAATTGTAGCATGGATTTATAGTTATGGACAATCATATTATTTCAATTTTATGAAAGGTGATTAACATAATCATAAGCCAATGGTATATTATATAAAATATTAATAAGTATAGTTCTTATGTTAAAGTGACTTAGGTCATATATTTGCTTTGTATGATAACCCACTTTGGCCATAGCGATGACAAGTTGATTAATTGCATGTCTTTTATTATTTGGTGATTCGTGACCCACCATTGACATGGGAAATATTAGGAATTAATGACCATAGGTCCATTTCTAAAATTTTCAATATTTTTGGTGATTTAAGGTAAGATGATCTTTAATGTTTGTTACATGCCTCGATTCACATTTTAGTGGTCAATTTGGTTATGAAGATAACTTGTTTACTAATTCAAGAATAAAATAACTAAGTTTGGCCAAGACACTTCATTTTTTCACAAAATTTATGATCTAATATAAGTTGAACAAATAATTTACTAAATTTTAGTTGGTTACTTAGATATAAAGGTGTTGTTTTTATGTTTTTAAGTCATCTCAAAACTTTATGAGTAGAAGTAGAACTCTACTAGTTGGATTTTTTTTTTTGTAAAAGAGGAATACATAGAATTTAAAAGTTGTGTTTGCATAATCTTGGTTTTAAAGGTATTATTTTGTGTTTTATATTAGCTTCATAATAGCGTGAATGAAATAAATTTCACTCTTGAAATATGTTGAATATAAGAAAAATTTCTTAAAAAGCAATGATATTTTAGTTATAAATCATGACATGGTATATAAGCCCACATGCATTTATAATATGGTAGAAGTTGAGTATTCTATTTTTCATAATTATATAAATACACTATCTCTCAATTAAGGTTCAAATTTAATTGTTTCTTATTTATGTTTTTATTTTCTAATTTTAAGTCTTTTAAGTATGTTTTGTTTGGCTTTTAGATTTAGATTATCAGATTGTTTAGTTTAGTTATTTATTTTCCAATTTAATTTATTTGAAGTTTAATGGTTTGTGTATATGTTTTCTTCTTATTATAATTTTAATTTTATAACTTTATTAATATATAATTTTTTAACCAAAGTCTTAAATTTCAATTAATTTTAACCTATAGATTCACTTTAGTTTGTTTCTATTTTTGTTAAGATATTTATTTGATTTTCTTAGCTACTATAGTTTATATTTGTGTTTGTCTTCATTATTATTTATTACCATGCTTTCTTGTTGTTTATGCTTATTCATTTTCCTACATATAAGATATTCCTTTTCAACAATTTGAGTATTATGTTCTTCAAAGTATTGCCTAAATCATAGGCTCTTCTTTGTTAGATAGGTCATATAATAATTATAAATATATTGAAGATTGATTAAATAGTACATAAAATAGTGATAAGTATTTTTTATCAAATAATAATTTTTAAGTATATTATTCTTGACATCATCGATAATAAAGTTATGTTTTATTGATTTATATAAACTTGATTTAGATTTATTATTCAATATATTAATCCCCAGAACTTAAAAAATCCCTTTTGTGCATCTTTGGAATAAATTTTATTCCTTATGCCCTTACAATAACAATGGTATGATTCCACCTTAATCTTCATGATAAGTGAAAGGGTTGATTATTGACCTAACATTTTTCACTATCAACACCCTCTTAGTGTTGACATGGTGAGAGGAATCACATGACTACACATATCTATATTTCCCCCATAGAATGAGGACATTAGGTTCACCCAAATTTGTGTGTGATTTTATATTGAGAGATTTGATGATCATACAATGAAAATAGGAAAGATCTTGTGCATGATTTATTTGAAAAATACATTTAAAGGCTTATTTTATGTCTTACAACTAAAAATGAACAAGACACTCATAATATTCAAATGATAAATGACTATAGAATGACTCAAAAAATGACAATCAATAGTTATCGATAAAAAAATTATTTGAAGGACACATAAAACGATAATTTGAACACCTATAGAAATAAAATAAAAAACTGATAACACAATAAACAAAAATCCAAAAAAATTGAAACTTAAATGCATAAAATACCCAACACTTAATATAAAAAATTAAACTTATTAAACGATCAAAATACTTTAAAATCTATATACTAACAAAATGTAACAAAAGAAAACAAAATTCAATACATAATAATATAAAAAATTTAAAAAATAATAATATGTAATTGAAATAAATAAAAAATAAATAAACCCTAAAAATAAGATTACCTAATCATTATCCTTTATAGGGATGAATGCGATGGAAACATAGTCATCAAGGAAAGAGCTCAAAGGTGTGAATGTCAGAAGATGATAGTCTTCTAATAGAGAATCAATTGATGGGAGAATAGGTCAACAACTGTGTTGAGGAGTATTCAAGAGAAGGTGGAAAAATGTAGAAGCCATGTGGAGAGAATGGAAACAATTATATAAAATGTTAGATAGTGAATCTATTGTCAACAATGTTGAATTCATATGTAGTAGAGCGATTTTAGAACTATGGGCATGAGGATGACTTGGATGCAAAAATAGCTTAGAATGTCTATTTTTTTATTTCAAACTAATATTTGAATTAGTATAATCTATTAAAACCATTTTTGGGTTTTCTTCACTTATCATGCAAATTCCCATAAAAATTTGAATCATCAAATTTCATTAATAAATGAAAAATATATTCAAATTTTTATGAGGCTATTTCACACAATTTTTTTATGTTTAAAAAAAAAGAAAAACCAAACATCTCAAATTATTTTATTTAGTTTCTTCTTCTTCTATAATTCTTGATTTTATTTATAGCTTCTATAAATCATAAATATAAAAACATATAGATAGAAGCTTTTATATATATATATATATATATATATATATATATATATATATATATATATATATATATATATGTATGTATATGTATATATATATATATGTATATATATATACATGTGTGTGTGTGTGTGTGTCTATATATATATATATATGTATATATTCAATTTTATAAATGTAAACACACATGTATATATATATACATATATATATATATATATATATATATATATTTATAAATGTAAACACACATGTATATATATACATATATATATATATATATATATATATATATACATATACATACATATATATATATTTATAAATGTAAACACACATGTATATATATATATACATATATATATATATATATATATACATATACATACATATATATATATATATATATATATGTATATGTATATATTCAATTTTATAAATGTAACAACGGACAAAATTTAGTGAAAAACATTGTGAATATAGTGGAAAGATGGATAGGTAGAAGAATGTAGGTGGATGGTGGAGCCAAGAGGTTTCACAAGTGGTTTGTAATATTATACTACTAGAAATATGTAAGGATGGGTTAACAAACAAACAATGGATGTTTCAAGTGGGTTTTACTACATATCCAATTGAGTGAACCACTTTGATTGAAACAAAAATGGATGGAGGAGGTAATAATGATCAAAGAGGCAACACAAAACTTGCTCTAATACCAAATTATATTTTACCCCATATTTAATGAGATCCAAAGCTTATAAATGTGTAAAGAATAAATATTTATTTGTCAATAAACTTCATAAATATTTTATTTAAAGGATGCAAATATTAAATTTAGAGATATCACTCCAATAATCAAGGAGTCTTCTTAACTACCTTTCCCATAATAATCTCACCAACTCCTATATTTATGAGCTAGTTACATAACATAATACTCAGATACAAAAATATTATTCCAAACTCTTGAAATACATAATAACATAAATAACTTATTTATATTACCATTAATATAATTACCATGGGAATTTTAAATTAATAGTATCTAAAGGGATCCATTCTTTTTGGGTATGTAACTGGTTTTAGGCTTAGGCCTTACCATTATTAATATTTATATAATCTCATATAAATATCAAGACTAGGTGTTGAGTAACACTTCATAATTTAGGGTTTTTATTTAATTTATTTTCATCATGTTTTGTTTAAAGGTTTTTATTATAGTATTAGAGTGAAATATCTATGTCGTAGGACAATGAAATTAAAATATAAAGTCATAGTTGTATGGTGAGATAATGTGAGCAAGTCAGCCCATATTGAACATGTTATACAAGTGTACATGGGATTACATCACCAGATAAGTTTGGGAATTTGGTGATGGTATAAAATTATAAGGAAAGGATATATAATAATCATTCAAAAACATTCAATGATGACACACTTGAAATATTTTACCTTTTCCAAAAATAGATCAAGAGTCAAATTCAGTTGATGAACATTGAAGGAAATTCAACTAGTGAAAATATGGCATATCACATAAATAATCCAATTATATTAAATAGTGCATATGGATAATAGATACATCATATAATCCAATGATTAATTACATTTATTTATGAAGGTATAGTAATGCATAAAGAACTCACTACATTCAAAGTAAGGTGTTAGGTAGAATCACACAAGGAAAGCTATTTATACAAGTGAATGAAAAAAACTATGACATTACATACCTTTGAAATAAATATCCATCTACATTTCAAGACTAATTAAGTATCTTACATGAAAATTATTCATTAGTTTTATGTTCATAATTAACTAGTGCTTGATAACTATCAAACCAAACACCATGGATAGATCAAAGCTTCTCATTCTACTCATAGACACACATAAATATGATATGGATATTATTCTTACCATATATATATATATATATATGGTAAGAATAATATCCATATCATATTTATGTGTGTCTATGAGTAGAATGAGAAGCTTTGATCTATTTATGTGTGGATATTATACCATATATATATATATATATATATATATGTATATGTATGTATATATATATATATCTATATGTATATATATATATATATGTATATGTATATGTATATATATATGTATATGTATATGTATATATATATATGTATATGTATATACGTATATATATATATATATGTATATATATATATATACATATATATATATACATATGTATATATACATATATATATACATATATATATATATGTATATCTATATATATACATATGTATATATATATATATATATATACATATATACATGTATATATATATACATATATATGTGTGTGTGTGTATATATATATATACATATATATGTATATATATATGTATGTATGTATGTATATATATATGTATGTATATATATATATGTGTGTATATATATATATGTATATATATATATATATATATATATCACAATACTAGTTCATTTTATTTCATATATGCTACCAAAGCCAACCTATTCATTCTTGATTACCTAAAATAGGTAAAACCATAATCCCTAACACTTTAAAATTAACTGTGAGGGTTTGACACAGAGTGATTAATCAATTTTACTAAATTTTGTGTAGCTATATGACATCATGCTCATTATTATCGTCTATTATAATTATGTTTCCATATATTTATATAAAGATGAGGCAATTTTCATTATTCCAACCATAATCATAAATGCAATAGGGTTTCATGTGAGGGGTAAATATTTGGTCCCATTCAAAACAAAGGCACCACCAATTCACTGAGGATACAAGGAAAAACTAAAATAAAGGGTCTATGGGATTGAGTATGTATAAGATAATTTAGTGTGTATCATGGAAGAATGTATCATGAATCAATTTTGGAAAACCACTAAAAATGGTAATAAATACACCAAAAGTGTCATCGACATCACTTATCACATGCTAAGGCTTAATGAGGATCTTAATTGGCTAAATTTTTTCATTTTAAAACTCATTAAAAACATATAAAAAGCTTTTAGTGGGAAATAACACACATTTTGGTAATAATTATTGGAACTTATTATTTTATTCACATAATGGAATTCACCTGAGTGACCAATTAACCCTTATGTATAGTTATATCTTGTAACAATGTTTGCCAATATTTCCTTGACCAAAAGAAGGTAATATTATGTATATCTAGGATGGATCAATGCTTAGTGGTTGTAAATTATAATAATGATTGATTCCCACCCCGATATGCTAAGAATGTAATCAAATATCTTAGATAACATGTTTCTTTGACCAAAATACATGATGGCATCTAGATTAAAGTGCACAAGCTCCCAAGGGATACATCACATCTTTGTCCATTTTCATCACTATGCTTAATGTGTAGGGTAAAGTTATCTAGTAAAAATATTTGGCTAATCACTTAATACCTCCATTGTAATCAATGCCTCTAGGGGTGTATTAGCCTCTAATACAACAATAAGTAGAGGCACATGCATCATCTCAAACAAAAGTAACACTATCATAGATTGATATCACAAAAAAAAGGCACCATCATGCAAAACCTAACCACCTATAGAAAATAAGATGACAAATAGTGATTGTGAATAGTTGGGTGTCAAAAAATAGGAAATTTTTCAATCTATACTCTTAGTTATATGCAAAAATGTTTATGATCAGGAAGAAGAAAAAGAATTTTTATTATGGATAATATTATGCACTTTTTAAGTGAAAAACAAAGTAAGACAAGACTTGTGGTTTAAAATTACCACACATTTTCCATCTGTAATAGTTGATACTATTGGGCAAGAGGTAGAGTGCAAGTGTTGACAAGTTGAATTATTTCAGTCAAATCTAGGTGCAGGGTATTCAAGAATGTAGAACACATTTTCATAGTAATCAGATCTAGGTGTAAGATCTATAAAAGTGTAGAATATATCACCGCATGAAAATATCCCTCTAAAAACTTTAGTGTAAAAGTAGAGGACCCATACTATGCCTAGATATTCACCATTAATTAGAGAATGCATGGTATTTTTTATTAGTCCTCTCCTAGTAAAATAAGATCAACTATAGTAAGCTCTAGTTCTAGTAATATAATAATAAGAAACAACTTTGGCCTATAATAGGTTGAAGAAATCACTAGTGCCACCTTCTAGATCAAATTCCTTATCAAGTAAGTATGTGGTGGTGGAGTAATCTCCTTCATTTTATCCTTCATAATAACATGCACATATCATATATCTTGAAGCCTAAACAATTGGCTAAATTAGAAGACATCACAAATTAGTAATAAGTTTTAGAAGAGAAAGTCAAGGTAGAAAATGTGAATAAATAAACTTGAAGAAGGATTGAAAGGAATAAAAGAGGAATTAAAAATAGGAGATGAAGTGTAAAGCTACTGAAGATGACCAGAAGAGGAAGGAACAAGAGGATAAGAACAAGAAAAGTGAGGAAGAATTTACTACATATAATAAAAAGGAAGAAGCAAAGGCCCAAAAATGAACACATAAAAAAATACAAGAAAAATAATAAAATAAGCAACATGATGAAGAAGATGCAAAGAAAGACATAAAATGAATTATTCAAGACATGCAAGTAGTGCATCAAAACAAGTCTGAAGCTAAATAAGTATCCAAGATAGAAGTTGAGAAATTAAAATATGCCTTACCTAGTAAAGATGAGAAACTAAACAAGTAGGTCTAAGAGAAAGAGGCCATAAAGAAGGTAGAGTCATATACTAAAGCTAAGGTAGAGCTTAACACCAAAGCTAAGGTAGAGACTAATGCCAAAGCCAAAGTAGAGGCTAATGTCAAATCCAAGGTGGATATAGAGTACAACATAGAATAATAATTCATAATAAATCCAATAATAAATTTATAAACCAAGGTTGTGATACTTGAATCTTAGAATCCACCTTCTACATAAAAGGGATTAAGTTTCACCTAAGGGGCTACATAAGAGGAGGCATCTCAACAAAAACAACAATTCCCTAAATAATGGTTGTGGGATATACCTATAACTTGCATTCATAGAATAAATTTTTCTTTACCAATGGAATAAATCAAGAAGGCACCTATCATAACTATGAATTAAAATTTGAATATATACATAATAGTTTACGAACCATATCTCGATATTTCCCAATGTCCTCTATCTAAGCCAATTAAGGGGGAAATTACCTTTCAAGAATATATCAACATTAGATCAAGAATCGTCACAACTCCAAGAAGAAAACATAGACCTACAACTTCATGTCATGCAATTGATAATAATTTACTTATGTTGGTAACTCTAGTCTTGGGTAACCAAGTGATGTCTGAATATAAACAGTTCTTAAATCTCTTGTTAAAACTAACAAAAGATTGGATCACTCAATATAGGCATGCAAGGGAAAAATATTATGGTATAGATAGTAATTTTGAACTCTTGGATTATGCACAAGTCTTATATATGGATACAATCTAATCTCAACATATATCATGAGGCATGCTAAATTAGAAGCATTAATTGAAAATTTCATGGGATAAAGCCAAACTAGAGTTCAATAAGGTATAAAAATCCAAAACATCAATAGAGGATCAATTGAACACCTCTTACACACTATAATTAACACTCAATTAGTCTCTTAAATTTATAAAAAAATGCAATATATAATCTATAAATATGAAAAATTAGATGGTATGCAATACATTTACTACAATACAAATGTAGAGGCATGTAGATCACTTAGAAGAGCTATCCTAGGAAATATAACAAAAAGTTTCAAATTATGTGACACTCCATACCATCACTAAAGAGGATGATAATTAAAATTTGATGGAGTGACAAATCACATTGTGCACAATGCTAAATATGGTGTAAAATTTAAAATTGACTAGACAATGTACAAAAAGGACTTGGCACATTTGGATAGTTATACCATAGGCATCATCCATGAGCCAAAGTTTATTCCTATAAATTATATCCAAAAATATTTTCACCAAAAAATATGGTCGCATCTTCACAACCAGTGACCCAACCTCAGTGGCCATTGACAGCACCAAATGCTTTAGTCATAACTTCCTTAATAACAAATCCAGTAGAATCATATTCATAACCTCCTATAGTTCCTCCAACATAGTTGATGGCACTAACTTATTTTTAGGTAATACACATACTTTAATTTTGAAGATTTGAAAAATAATTAGTGGAAAGGATTATAACATTAGGATTAGGGCTAGTTTGGATGAAAACATTTAATGGGTATCTACTTAGTTATGTCATTCTATTGAAAACTCACAAGGATGGTATATTGATACACTACTTAGTTGAAAACCCAAAACGGAGGCTAAGTAGTGCATAAAAGGTGAAAATTGGTAAATGACACCTTGAATGATAATTATGAATAATGCTTTCAATTTGATCCTTTGTAGTAAACAATTACACTAGATCTATTATGTAACACACTTCCTATGATTTTGGCTCAAGATGAGACATTGAGTTAAATTCAAGAAATTATTAGTTGTAGAACAAGGCTACAAAATCATAGTGTATAATTATATAAATAATTTGTATTTTACACCATTTGTACATGGTATATTATTTTTTTTATATGAGACTCTCATTGTATATCAAAAGTCTTTAGAATGTGAAGAGTCTTCTTTTAAATTTTAGCAAACCATAGAAATGTGATGTTATAGAGTCTTTAAAAATCTATATAAATGTTGCTTGATTATACTAGAAGAGGGTTCCAAAATACTGGGATCAATATAAATATTTAGAAATGATTTTCATTTATGTTTCCTTATGTTCCTTGCATCAATACATTTTGAGTTATTATAATCTTGTTGTTATGAAAAATCTTACTATTATAAGTTGATTATATCTATGAATCATGATTAATTATATTTGGTATTATGATTATATTAATATAAAGTTTTTGGGTGAGTTTTTCTTGTATATTTTTATATTAATCATTGCATTATTATCCCATATTATCATGTTATAATGGGTTTTCCAAGAACCTCTACTAATAAAGGCTATGATCTTTTCATTACTATTGAACACTTTCAAGTGTTCACAGTTGCTGGGAACACTTGGTCTATAGACTAAATATATAATGTACTTATATTTACCAATGCCTAAATGAGAGATCATAAAAAAAGTAGATATGACAACCTATCATCTTTAGGGGATAAAACTATAGAAAATATTCAAAATTTTCAATATAATCCCATACCCTATTTTTATATTGTTTCAATCAGTCATTCTTTATAAGTTATTGATCTCTCACATAATTCACAATCAAATCAATGTTTGATTAGGATTTTAGGTTTTTTATACAACTTATAAACCTATAAGAAGATCATATTATACAACATTTTTCATTAATCCAAACTACATCTTGTAAGGAAAGGAAAAAAAACTTTCGCAAGAGAAGTTAAAATAATACTTACACTTGCACCTATGCAAAATAAACATCCTTAAAAGATAAGATAACAGATGTCATTGGGGTCATTTTTAGTGAGATATGGAATATCTAAATCAATATGAAATATCAATGTTTAATTTTCCATTCTAACATATTCATAGATAATATTAGCACATTCATCATATAATTTATGTATCATTATTTAGTTTTAAGCTCAGATTTCAGTCTATGTTTCACTCCTTTCACCAAGATCATGGCATGAGATAGGTCCATAATAATTTCTCCTCCCAAATCTCCAAAAATTTCAACCCAAAAAATAATCATAAGTTTCATGAATATCTCCAATTACGATGGTCATTTTATGTTTTTTTATGGGAATGTAGCCAAGGATACTTGAGAATATTTAATCTTGATCACTAAAGGTAATTTTTTTTTATTGTCCATTAAGTATAAATCTCCAAAGGTGTTTTTACATGTTAGACCAAATACATGAGCTATTTTTTCTAGCATTATGTTATTAAAGGATCCAATATCTATTATGTAATTTCTAATATTTAAAGCTTTGATGAAAAAAGATATTTAAAAGGGGTCAAATTTACCATATCTTGAATTAGAAGTAGCCATAAAATTCTAGGGTTTTAGTTGGTAGGTGTAGTAAGGATAAATTTGGATATATATATATATATATATATATATATATATATATATAGAGAGAGAGAGAGAGAGGTACTAGGGTTATATCCTTTGAATAATCTAACCAACCTATCTATTTAGTCTAGATTGGAGCTCAAGTATTAAGTTTAGGACATTTGGATTTTAGTTTTATTCACATGCTCAATTATATCAAATGCAAGTAAATAATCAAAGTTTAAGGCTTTATGGTTATAATGATCTTGTGACAAATTTAATCATTTTTAGGTAAGCTAATATTTTTATGATTAATGGTAGTATGAGATGAAGATTAAGTACTTACCTTTCCTTCAATATGTTTCTCCTTAGATCAACTAGGTAAGGGATAACTTCTATGAATAATTAATTTATTTGAATGCATATTTAGATCTTTTTTAATTGAATTATATTTTTCATTAGAATTATTAACTTCCTTCCCCTTTTTGGATTCTTCCATTTGATTATGAGATCTAGTGAAGATAGTCAAAGACTAGTTTTTCATCTCTTTGATTATATCATCATGATCATCATTTTATGAATAATATTCTAGATACCTAATATTATATTCATCATCAAGTTATTCAACTTCCAATTATATAGAAAATGATTTTTATAGTTTAATTTATACATCTTCATATTCATATACATATTATATTTCAAGTATTGAATTATCAAGAGTGATTACAACTAGAGGAGATTCAATTTATAACTTATGTTTTAGTGTTATTAAGTGAGGATAGTTTTTATTTTTATGGTACATATTTTATCCTTGTCACATATTGATAAGGAGGAGCTGGTGTCTTCTATGGTAATTGATCATTTATAGTGAAAATGTCATTATCCATGTAAAAATTTAAAAAATAAGTTAAATTATTATTTAACATCTAAAATTTTTCCTTCATCAGGTCCGTATTCAGTTTAATTTCCATGATTAGGTCATCTTCAATTTCAACATCCAAATATTAATCAATATTTAGGCCAACCACTTGGTTTATTTGAAATTAAAGTTCACCTCCATGTAGTTTTGTGTTGATGAATAAATATTTATGGTTATCATCAGTGTGTTTGGATGAAAATGAATTTTATTCAACAATTAATTAAACTTAGACATAAAATCCCTCATGGGCTCATGAATCTCTTTCTTCATATGTGTTAAACAAGAAAGAAGAGCATGCACATCCTTAGTATATTTGAAAATAATATTAAATATTGGTTTCATCATATTCCAATTTTCAATGGAACTAGGCCTGAGGTGGTAAATTCACTCATTAATCCCTTCATGTATAGTTTATACAAACAATCTCACTACTACACCCTCGTGTTAAATGCCAAGAATACTGCATATAATACTAAATGTAGAAGGATGTTTATATGAGTGTTGGTTTTCATCATCTATGAACTTATGAAAATTATTTATTTATCATTGAATGATTCATCTAGCTATATCCCAGGATCCAATGACTATAGGCATGCCCCAAGGTAATGCATCCATGGTTTTTTTTTTTATTTTTTAAGGAAATATAGTTCTTGAAAGGACTAAATCTCTCTTGGTGATAATTCTACCCTCTTATTTTTTTGTTTTGGTTGAATAATGTAATTTAAAATTCATTCTTTATAGGTTCATTATTTTTTTTCTTTTTATCTAAACTTAATTTAATGTTATGTTTTTATTACAAGTCAAAGAACAAGTCTAACTTACCTTCAGTTTTACTAGTTCCAATGAATTTATTTTTAGTTAGCGTGAAAGATGCCTACTATCTAGGAGTAGGTGGAGGTTGAATGCTATTTTATAAAATCGTATCATGGTTTTTTATATGTTTTCATTATTTAATAAGGGATAAATATATTCATGCATGATCTATTATATCTTCTTCCTTGTCCAGGACAACTATAACTATTTGATATCAAGCAACACTTGTATTATCCTAGGATTTTGGATCATAGGTTAGAAGGATAAATTCTTGTGTAACCCAAACCCAATTAATTTTTGGTTGGTAGAAAGGTACCTAACCTATAAATTTGGTCATATGGATAAAATGCTACATTTTATGGGTAATTATTTTTTGCAAGTACAAAATTGGGAAAATATTTCAATAGTGAAGCTGAAAAAAGTACCTCTTCTATTATGAGGGGATTTTTCCTTTACTAAAATAAATAAACTATGTGAAATGGAAAATTAGATAAAATATTCAAATTCAAAATTGTATGTGAGGGGTTTTTAGAAAAAAAAATAGTGAGGAATATTAGAAAGAATGAGAGAGAAATAGAGAATATTATGGAGAAATCAAATAATTGTGTACATGAAAACACAAATAAACTCAAATTTTACTTTTCATGTAAGAAATTAAATAAAAGAGAATTTAAAGTTTAACATTACATAGTTTGATATTGAAAAAAGATAAAGATTAACATGTATTAAGAAAAAGAATGACAGATGTTGGCACAAAGAAAACAATAAGACACATAGTTGTTGTAAATATTTATTTGCATTATCTTGGAAATAAAGCTTAAAATATTATTTTGATTTAGTTTTTTATAAAAAATCTATCCTAGTGAAAAAATTCCTTTAATTCTAAGCTCCATTTCTATTTATAGTGAAAGGGAATCCACCTATTTAATAACTAATTTTTTTAAATAAGTCTTATATATTTACATTTTAATTTTCACCTTCTTGACATTAAAGGTGAAATTAATAAATTTTGAGTTAAAATGTAATTACAAAAAGAATAATGAATAATTATAAGAAAAAAGAGAGAAAATTAAAAATTTAGCCACAAAGAGAAAATTTGTTAGGATGAGAATCTTTCTAGTTAGTTTTTTTGAAAATGATTTAGTTCACTATGATGAATTCAATCTATAAATTATGAATTTATACATAATTGTAAGAATTACATCTTATTTTGGGATGATAGTATTAGATAATCAAATCAACCATGTTTTCATATCCTATGTTGCCTCATCAATCCCTTTAAAGATGTTAGGGAGGATTTTAATACATTAACAAAGAGCACAATTAATGTCACTTAGCTTGTTCATGGATTTGACATTAAAATTGTAAAATACAAACAAATCTTATTTTACCAACTTATGAAATTATTCCTTTAATTGTACCACTGTGAAAGGTTTATTATTTTTCCTTTAATAGTTCACAATGCATGACCCATTTATCTATGAGGATTTTAAATTTCATATCATCACATATTTTATTTTAAAAGTGTAAGTATTCTAAATCATATTCTAGTGTATTTATTTTTTAGTCCACTGAATGTGACCATAACCATGAATTATTTTATTTAGATTGGATTAATACACCTTATGATATCAAAACCTTCTCATCTACATGAACAATGTCTTCTATATATCTAATCATGCATCTCTGGATCCCCAATTATTTATTCACTCTATTTATCTATGAGGCTATATTTTCTTGTTCATTTGTTAAAAGTCTATATGTCTTTATAATCTCATCAATAATTTTTAATCCATTGGTGATAAGTTGATCAACCCATATATCCATTAATTTTTTATAGCTATTTTATTTTAGAGTATTAGAAATGGAATATTTATCATTTTCCTCAATAGGAGTGAAGTATAGAAGAGATGCCAAAGGGGTTTCATTTATATTCATGAAAATTTTAACATATACATAAAGTGTATATACTTGATCTTAAATTTTTTCCTATGTTTTCTTTCCCTCTTATATTTTATTTAGTAGTATAGAATACAATTCTTTGAAATTTTGTTTGTTGCCATTGTGACTTGGATCTCCAAAAGAGTTTATAATCAGATTATAATTATCCATGGTTGTGTTTTCATAATTCTTATCAGATAGTGGTTAATAAAACTACATTTCTTCTAAATGATTTTACAATATCCCTAAAGTGAATTTAACTTCTTCAATGGAGGTTTTTGTAATATATTGTCCACTATGTTACAATTATGTGCATAAAATTTAATATTGGGTTTATTCTTGCTTACCAACTATTTTACCTAAGTGAATGGTGTAATACTTGATGAGGTGATCATTTTATTATTGAGAGTAATAAAAAAGTCCATTAGAGGAGTGGTCTACTTAAGATATGCAAAAAATAGGTAGAGGTGGAGGTAGATGAGATAAAGATGATAGATAAGGGGGAGATTTAATGTGAGGAGGATATGGAATGTGAGGATTTAGAGATGGCATACTAACATGGGACAGAAGAAGTAATAATCACATGATATAAACCTTGATATAAATCTAGGAATTGAGGAGTAATGTTTTAAATAAACATGGAGAAGTCAAAGGCTTGTAAAGATGGAAATTTACCTTTTTGAGTAGAAGAGGAAAGATCTATTTTTAAATGTTTCTCTTATATTGATAAAGAGTAATCACCACAATCTTTACTAGGATGTTTATTTTTGTTGGGATATTTTTCTTCAACTTCACTACCTATTGCTACATTGGAATGAGGAATAGATACACCTTAGTGATAGATAGTTATGATGATGAATAATATGTATGCCTATAATATATTTAGGTTTATACACTTATTTAAATCCCAATAATAGTAAACTCAACCAAATTTTTATAAAACGACATTTATGAATTTTGTAACACAAATTATGTGTTCGTTCAAATCTATCAACTCCTTCATAGACTATTCAATTACAAAAAAAGGAAAGAACTCAACTTTATCACTAAATAATGGATTAAAAATATCTTATCCATCATCAATAATACCTTTAATGACCCATTTTATTCATAAAGTCTTCAACTAGTTTAGGGTCATCCTCATGCAATCTATTTTCTTGACCTCAAAATCATTCTCACAATCCTCCCAATAATATTAAATTTCATATTAGTGTAGGTAACTATGACCAAGTGTGATTTTTTATTTTATATAAAAAATTAATATCAAAATCAAGCCTCTTTGTATGGAATTTTATTAGAAATTTTACCATTATTTTCTAAATACTCTATGCATCAAGTGATTATTTGTAGATATAGACAAATTGGTTTTACATCAAACTAAATTAAACTATAATGATTCTATATACATATCTTATGTATATATCCCACGTGCCTATAGATTTCAAAAATAACCATTTTTTCATTTTCATACATGGGCAATGGATATGGATTGCCTTAAAATACCCCAAGTATAATATATGTGAACTTTGGTAACTAAATAAAATATCTCCCATATTGTCTTACAAGGCCGGAAACTTAATTTGAGATCCAAATTATAGTTTTATCATATATCATCCCCACTAATAGCATATATAATTCATCATTAACTCTCTTAAAATTATTCTTGCATTTTTAATGAGTGAGTTGAGGAAGAAAATTATATATCGACCTCCTAAGAGTATATTTCCCCTCTCTAGTGAGGCCTGACCACACTCTAGAACTAAAATGGAATATAAAAAATATGAACTAATATATAATATCTATGTATATTATGGGTTTACCAAATACTTTTGAATATTTTTACTAATTAATGACCAAAGTCAAGGAACTATTTTCCTCATTAATGATATTTATGAACATATAGATCTATTCATGAAAATAAATTATGGTCAAGTGGCCCATTGATTTGTTAAATAGTGTTATAAAATATGAAAATTCCTCATAAAATAAGACCTACAAAGAGTCTTATGGATATTATAATTATATTTCCTCTTCTTCTTCAACTAGGACTAATTAACCATGCTCATAATTTTGTTATTATTTTGGTACCTATATTCTTATCTATTATCCTTTTTCATGTCAATTACCTATTCATGTGGTATTATATTAAGTGTAATTCTTATACATGATCCATATATCTTTACCATCAATACATAATACACAAGTTTAATTTCTCAAGTCTCATGATTATATATATTCATATAAACAAGTAATAGGTATGTGCATTAGATCGATGTTCAAAACATAATGACATGTGAAAGCCAACTAATAAGGATGTATTATCCAAATGTTGTTTGTTTTCAATCATGTATTATGTATTATAATTTTTAATGGTGAACATGACCAAACTTACTGGCTCAAAATATTTCAATAATCTATCTCTAAAGTAGATATTGAATTATAGCCCATATATTTTAATTTAATCTTTATAGACTTGGTTAAGTGCAAGGTAAATTTATAAAACAATATTAAATTATTATGAGTGAATTTATGAGCTAGAAAATATTTTTGTGGATGTAAATTTTGGGCCAAAAAGGTCATAATTTTTTTGAAATATCCCTCTCAAAATATTTGTGTGCTTTTTATGATCCAACCAGAACTTTAAGGTACCTGCAACACCTCTTAGACAAAAAAAGCAAAATATTTCTCAAAACTCAATGAAAATTGATGGGGAAGGTTTAGAAATGATCTGGAAGTTAATTAATTTATAATGTAAAGGAATAATAGAGATACATAGGGTGGAAAATTAAGGAAATATCCAAATAGGGTCATCAAAAACCCTAGGTGCAAAGGAGTGAGAAAGATGGAAAAAAAGGTGATGCAAAAGAAGGTAAAAAGTAATAAATGAAATGAAATTGATGAAAATTTAGATTAAAAAAATATTAAAACTATTGTTTAAGATTAAAAAAACACTTGTTTGAATGGGTGTGAGAGTGTAGGTGCTATCAAAAGGTGTGGGAGTGTACACTAGAAGTTTGAGTTTAAATGGAAATAATTACATAATTTTATATAGAGATAAAAACATGGTTTTAGATTTAAACATGTCATTGACCATTGTCTCTATGAATTTTTCAAGTTTCATGTCTCAATGAAACTTTAAAAACATTTTATTTCCATATATTTATCACCTTTTTAGCACTATAGGCACCCATAAAACCTTAGCCAAGCTCCGCATAAATGTGAAATTTGTATAAAATCTTACTTATTTTATTAATTTAAAACATTTTTTCTTTGTCACACATGTTTCACTTGGGAGTATCCCCAAGCTCCTCTTTATGGGTTTTGCATTCCATCAACACTCTGATTACCTTTGAACCAAGATTCTAACCATGGCTTTTATGATTTAATGGCACCTTGGGCACCTTTAGACCTATTCAAAAAAATTTCACCTCAATTACAAATTGAGCACCTATTCATAACTTTTGTGTATTGATGGAATCTATGGAACCCAAGACCAATTCACATATTTTGAATTTTAGAGGAAACTATGGAACCATAAACCAAACCATGAATTTTTCTCCTTTTATGCACCTTGAGAACTATGATAAGTTCATTGGGTGCTCAAAATGTGTGAAAATTCTAGAATGAATTTTGAGACTTAAAATAATGTTTTTTATGTTGTGTGTTTATAGTCAAAATTTATCTCTCAAACTTGGTTTACATATTGGAACAAAAATTTGGAGTTTTTGGTAGGGTTAACTTTTAATGACAACATGTCAACACTATCCAAGAAGGAGGAAAACATAATATTGAGTAGGATGATAGTCCACTTAGGATAATAGATCATTTAGGTAGAAACTAGGGAGATTATATATATGAATGATTGGATACTAGGAAGTCCTATCTCATAGATGAGGGAATTCTTAGGGAAAAGGGTGTGCAAAAGTCACACATATATGCACAAGTCATGTATGTCAAAGATAGGTCAAAAATGACATTTTAAAGTGTAAAATACCAAATTTATGTCTCAAATTTTTTTTAGCACTCAACTTATAATATTACTCAAATGGGGGTTAAGTTATTAACACTCTTCAACTTGTATTTAAGTGGTTGCATCTCCTTGTGGCGTAATCACCAAATGATGTTCCATAGAAAAGTCTAACAAGTTGAAACATGGTTTGGATATCCTTAGAGGTATTCATTCCTTTACATTTTAAATTTCATTTATTTAATGGTATATATTATTTAATATTTATTATTTAATATTGATTATCTTGAGAAGACATTGATCTATTCATGTTTTCTTGTAGGTTTTACATGGATAAAATGAAAAATTTGGGCATACCTATCAACACCAAGTGCAGTTAGCATAGGTACTACATTTATTGTTTATCATTTATTTTTAATTTATTATTTTAAATAATTATTTAAAAAATAATTAATATATGCCTATGTTTAGTATTAGATACTTTGGAAACATCAAATTTGGGACACTTTGACATACTTGGACATTGCCTACACATTTGATTATTTTGTGCACACTTTCCCTATATATCTACCACCTATTGTCGTATCCCAATATATTCACTAAATACACCTTTTCAAGATCAAATTAGTCTATACAAGTACATTATATAATCTACACAAACGTTTTCCATATCTCAAATCACTAATTTTCACTACGAGGACACTATTGACAATAACTAGATGATTATGATCTACTATAGATGTGTTCTCTATTAGACTGGCCATAAACACTCCAAAACTATTTTTAAAATTTGGAAGTATTAATTAGGTTAGTGTAGACATGTGTTATGGGTTTTTCATATCAATAAATAACAAATATTTAGATATAAATAAAAATAATCCTAAGGTTATACTCACTTGGTCACTACTTGGCAATCACTTGAGAAATCAATTAGCACTCTCTTGAGAAATTATCACAAAGGCATACATATATTAAAACCTAACAAAGGATAAGACCTAAATCCAATTATGAATACACATGAATGTTAAAATTTCATGGTGCTAAGTTTTTAAATCTAAACACTGCATTACATTCTAGTTTTATCATGATGTTGTGCACACACACATAGGTAGAAGAACTACATATAGTTAGATCCACATTTGGAGTATTAGAATGTAGGAAACACTTACTAACTTAGAGTGTATTTGTTGGGGATATCCAACCTAAAGAACTAACACATTTTTCAAAGTCATATTATATTCTAAGGTGTGATTAGTGTTACAAAGGAAGGAAAAGGAAAATAAAGATCAACACAAAGTATGGAAGGTGAGTGGATACAAAGGAAACACCTATAGTCATATTCATATGGGTTTGAGGAGTTAATGACATACATAATCTATAGGGACACTATTGATAGAGGTAGAATAATACCAGTTTACACAAGCATCATAGTTTCACTTATAGCTTTTAGACAGGGGTTGACCTACTATTTTATGATTTGAGTAGTGATAGAGCGTATAGAGAATTTTTAGAATCAATGATGATTGTTGTGAGTGAAAAAATAAAAATATGAGATAATCACGTTTCCTATCCTTTGCTTTGTCATGTTAAAATCTTCTAAGTGTAATATGAATCTATTTATTCCTTTTTTGATTTATATTTGTATGTTATTACTATATTTTACCTAATCTATATTATCCCTAATTTTACATTATTTAGATAAAATTAATATATAATAATTAAATTAGGTAGAAACATTAAAATATTAACAAAAATTCAAAAATATTGGAAAATTTTCAAAATTTCAAAACATTAGCAAAATGTTAAAAACTCAAAAAACATTAGAAAATTTTATAAAACTCAAAAACATTGGAAATTTTTCAAAATAAAATAAAATATTGATTTATATAAGCTACAAATTTATGTATTCTATAGGTTTTTATTACCCATGGTTACACATATGCTTTTCATGACATTTTTATGGAATGAGTTCTATGAAGATTCATATGTTACATAACATAGTGTAGTGCACCCACATCTTGGATGTGAAAATTTCATAGAAACATGCCCTAGCTTGGGAACACTACCATTTCATGGAATTATATCTCAATGATATCTATCCTTGCTTATCCTTTATAATTTTGAGCTAGATTATTAAATTTGTGTCACTATCTTATGCATAGTTTATCACATTAAATTTATTCATGTAAATAATGTTAATTTAAATATCCTTTTTTTAGTGATGGGTGAGAGGAGTGGGAGGAGGAATTTTCAAACATGTCATGGGTAGGAAGGATAGTAGGAGGAACCATAAGATGAAGATGATCCACATCCAGGAGGACATGGGGTTGATTATGGCACCAAAGTCATCCCTAAAAAAATTTAATTGCCTAATGTATGGATGAGTATCAAAGTGAAAGTATGGTGTACCCAAAGTACGAGAGCTAAAGATTCAAGGTAGGGTTTGGGAAGAAAATTAGAGCTGAAGATTTGTAGATGCTAAGAGGAAGATCTATAGGTTTAAGACTAGATTTAGCAAGATCAAAAATTGGTAGAATCTCTATGATATAATGGTGGATTTATATTAGGTATTATTTCATTCCATTTAATATCCTGATTTATCTTGGTTTTATCCTATGGGAACCTATTTCACATAGTCTAATGGTTGTTTAGTTATCTCTCTCCTATTAGGAAAGGGTTGAGGCATGGTTATGTTTTCTATTTTCATCCATTTCTAGACATGTAACAATATTATGCTAGACTGTTGAGGTATAATATGTATAACTTTGAGATCCAAATGGAATATATCTCTTTTTTAAATTATGTGAATCCCATGGTTTGAAGGTGGATGCTAGAGACTCTTCTTAGAACCTCCATGACTTCTCGGGGTTAGAACATTATGGATTTTGATGGAGGAAGTAATAGGATTTCTCAAAAAAACATTTATGGTCTAGGTGGATGATAAATGAATCTACCCCTTCCTTCCTTTAGTGGATGTTAGAGAATTCCATTGTGTTGTTTTTTAGGTAAGGGTGTATGTTAGAGGATTTCACCCCTACCTCTTCTAGTCTTCAAGGTTTGTATTAAAACCTTAGGGTATTGTTTAATGGATGGTTGGTCTACTATGTAATGGTCATCCCAACCACCATCATAGGAAAAGGAATGATAGTAGACAAATTATTAAAGGTTTTTTCACCAAAGTAGATACAAAGGTGATTTATGATGGGTTGAACATTCTTGACTTGTATTAAGATTCTAAAATATTTCTAAGGATGATTTGGATATTTATTTATTGTGGTTTATCTACTATTTGGCTCAGTGGGTGTGAAATCACACTTTTGTTCTTTAGTTGGGTGGAATTTGTGCATATTTTTCAAGGAGATATAAGATTAGTGTAATGTTATAAATTTTTTATTGGATTATTATCTATATTTTTTTATTATTGAGGAGTTGCCATCCCTTATTTATTAAGTTTTTGGGATCCTTCAAACCATTTTGGTGTTATCGTTGTGGTATCCTTCAAACCCTCTTTCTTTGCCTTCTTAGGATGTGGTATCCTTCAAACCCTCTTGTTATGATTTGGTATGGTTTTAGGAGCCATCAAACCATCTTATTGTGATTTGGTATGGTTTAGGACCCTTAAAACCCTATTTTTTGTGGGTCCTTTATCTAAAACCCTCTCTTGCTACCATTAATTAAAAACCTCACTTTTTTGGCTCATTACTTTGAATTTGTAAACTTTTACCCTAATCAAATAAAAATACATATTTTATCACATGGATATTTTACATTATAATTTTTAAATTATTACATTAACATTTTGTGCATGGATTATTTATTACATGTGCATGTGTTTACTTGTGTACATGTCCTTATTCTTAGATGATCCTCTTAATATTATTTTTTAAGTTGTGTCTTGAGTTAATTCACTAACTTGGGTGTGGTTAATAACATTGTGTGGTCTTTGTTTCATGTGTATGTTGCCACGGTAGTTACTATGCATCTATTGGGGAATATTGATTTATGATGTTCACATTATTTTATTTAGGACCACCTTTTGGGTGTGTTTTTGTATGTGTGTACTATTTCTCTGATTGAAAATTTATAATTTCTCATGATCTATTATAGCATGACTAAATACTAATTCAAAATTCAAAAAATTCAAAAAAAATTAAATTTCAAAATTCAAAATTCAAAATTCAAAATTCAAATTCAAATTCATGCAGGTAGACACATAAACTTTATATTAAACACTTGGAAAAATCAAATCTTGACACATATTCACATATTTAGACTTGTGTGTACAATAGTACACATTTAAATCTTGTGCAAACTTTCCCCTATCTATTTACCCATTTTTTGTTTTGGCCAACCTAGTTTACCAATACACATATTCAAGATCACCCTATACTATGAAATAATGTCACTTAGTCCTAAGCAGACTCTCTCAATATCCTGGATCATTGATTTTCCCTCTCATGACATTGTAAACTATATGTGAATAATTATTTATTTCCATATGTGTCTACCTCTACTCTTAGTGTCCAGAAACCCTTAATGGATAAAATTAAAATTGTGACATCTCCATTAGGTTAGCCTACACATGTTTCATGGGTTGGTCGTGGTGGGAAATATGAAAGATTCATATATTAATATAAATTAATCATAAGGTCATACTCACTTTCTAACTTGGTCATTCACTCTTTGCCTAACAATAATATTGAGAAGTCCATTGATGTTCTCTTGAGACATAATTGAAAAAAAATACATATTTGAAAATCCCTCAAATTAGTATCCCTAAATCCATGTATAAACATAAACATAGGTCAAAGTTTCATATTTCTAAGTGTCTAAAGACGATCATTTCATTACATTCTCACATGATAATGATGGTGAACATACACATCTAGGTGTTATAACTACACATCATTTGGGACATGTTCAGATAATTACAATGTAGTAAATTCTTAGTCACTCAATGGGGAATGGTTGGGGATTTTCATCCCATAATTTTAGCCCATTTTTCTAAGTCAATATTGTGTCAATGGTGAAACTCAAGTTTCAGGGCAAGGAAAATCAAATGAAGGATCAACACATAGGATCAAGGGTAAATATACATATAAAAATAAATACAAGTGTAGGCCTAGTAATCTGAGGTGGCATAAAATTTCATAGTCAATTGGTATTGTGCCAACAAAGCCTAGATAGTAAAATTGCCTAGGGGTATTATTTTTGTTTAAATTAATTACATAGGTTTTGATGTCTTATTTATTAATATAATAAGTTAAAAAGAATATCAAAATCATTTTCATATATTGTGGCATAGACGATGTGAAGTATAAATTAGAAAATTAGCTAAGTGCATCAATTCTCCTTTATCTTTTGAATTCTAAATATAGTAAGTGAAATATCAATATTACTTTTTCCTTTAGATTTCTATGGTTAATACCCTATTTTACATAATATAAATTTCAATATTATTATATTATTTATATTTCACTATTTTAAATTTCAAAAACCCATATCCCAATCCCCTTTAGATTCATTTAGGGAAATCTAATTTGTAGCCTTATCGAATCAACAGGTCCATAATTTCCCCCAATTCACCCAACCATATTTTTATGTTAATAGTTTCAATCCAAGAGGTAATTTTTTAAGGTTTATTTCTATGTAATGGTTTTATAAAGCCATTTCACCACATAATAGGCTTTGATCGAAGAATATAAATTTTATTTAAGCTTTAAGGGTGACTGAGTCATTTGACTCTACAAATAGTCAAGTCGTTCAGTTCTACCTTTAGCCAACCATTCAACTCTACCACTAGTCAATCCATTAAAAACACTCTTCTACCCATGACTAAGTAATTAGGATATACATAGGGCTAAGCTATTTTTCTCTTCCCATGGATGATCCATTTGGATCCACCCATAATCGAGTGGCTCAATTATATCAATGGTAGGGCTACTTGATTCTACCAATGATGCAACTATTTAGCTCTATCAAATGTCTAAACCAAATGACTCTACCAAATGTCCAAAAAAAATGGTTTTTTTTCTTTTTAATGATCTAAATGAATGGGTGTGTCATTGCTAGTGTTAGATGTTTCTACTAGGCACCTATACCCAAATGAAGGGGTTACAAGTATGACTAGTCTACTTCCAGGTTACTCGATCACTTCCAAGTGGTCCTATAAATTATGCCCTTAATGATATATAATTCATTCAAATCATATGGTATCACCAAATAAATGGTTAAGAATATTATATTTGAATAAGTATTAGTCAATAAAAAACATAAAACCCTTACTAACATAAAAATTCAACTATTACATAGAATTTAGGATTAGACTAATCCTAATCCTGAATTCCATTCAACAGTTCAATATTTATGTAACCAAGGGTTTCATCTATTTTATTGTGGACCATTTTTTTGTTTAGTTCATATGATTTTATATACATTCTAAAGCTATTGAATGGATCCATGATATGGTTACCAGAGATAACTTCACTAGTTCCTAATTTAAAGGTGCACATGTTAAGTTTTGTTTGTGCATTCCATTAAAAATCACTTCAATATCCTTTAACATGTGAGGTAAATTTAATGGTTATCTTTCAATGTTTCAAATTTTGGTTTCCTTATTCTTTTCCACCTAGTCCTCATAGGACTTGGAAATTTAATCCTCAATTTTTTTATTTTCCATGCCCTTAATATTTAACATTGGTGAAGGTTTTTTTTAGTCCATTCATCACTAGCATTGATCTACCATTCGACAATGTCATTCAACAGTGTCATTCATCACTATCATTTTCATACTATCATTTGGAGCTATCATTAGGTAGTGTTAAAAAACATTTGGTTAATCAAGAATAAGAGGTGTTTTGTTATTTGATATTAGGATCAAAGGGTGTGTATGTGTGTGTATATATATATATGTGTGTGTGTGTATATATATATATATATATATATATCCCTAAAATTTCAATAATCTATTCCCATCTACCAACCCTAAAAAATTTCCAAAACCAAAGTCCAAAAATTATAATATTCTTGAATTAATGAATATTTGTCACTAAAATTTACCCTATATTGCACTAATCATAAAATAAGTGGAAAAAACTTGGTGAACCTAATAATTGACTTAAGCATAAAAACCCTAGGTATTTTATACCTTATGTTTCTTTATTTCATTTTTATGATTTAAAATTTATCATGTAGTAGAGTTGTAGATCCAATTTATGATTTCCCCTCATTCACAAAAGTGAAACCCTAACATAATTATAATGAATGTTGATAGTTTATATTTTTTATTCAAACTATAATTGTTATGATTATATGTTTATTTGATAAAATATGAAATATGTTTTCAATTCATGCAATGAAATGGGTTAAATATATATAATAAAACCAAGGATTTTATTAACAATGATAAATGTTTATCTCTTATTAGTAATACATATTTTATGATTATCGAAAATCTCAGATGATTGTAATTAGTACTCATTATGAAAGGGTATATATGACTCTTTTTGTTCTCCTCCCATAGAGATAAATGTATTGATATCCACCACACCCCCATTATTTTACCTTGGTTTATATTGGATAAAAAGGTCCATACTATCTCAACGTGAAGAGGTAAGATGTATCATTCTATTCAATAAAGTAGAGGAAGTAAAAAAGTCCCTCATCATTCCCCTCCACCTCCTAGAGTATGAACCCATATGACTAGATATTATGATTTCATTGATCAACTTAAGAATAATTTAGCTAAAATATATATATTATAATTGTTTAATAGATCCACTATTTATAAGGATATTCTATATAAAACAATGCGTGAATCAACTTTACCAAATAGTACCAAATAGTATTATTTTGAATCCATTGTTAATACATTAAAGGATAATGAATGCATAATTTATTTTTAAAAATTAAATTTTCCCACTCAACTTACTATAAATGAAAATATCCCATTTTTTAGTCAAATTAATTTTTTTACTAAAGTGGTTAAGTGTGTTTTGGTTGATAATGGATTAAGACTCAACCTTCATAATATCAAAACATTTCAAGTACTTGGTATACAAATGGACTTTATTAATAAAGAAAAAAATAAAATAATAATTTTTTATAATATGTTTCACCAAGTAATAGGAAAATTTACTTTAGATGTGGCACTAGGACATAAAATGTCAAATACTACGTTTCAAGTAATGTTAAATCATTTGCATTATAACCTACTCTTAGGTAGACTAGGAATTCATGCTATGGAATTTGTACCATTCACCTTATATTAATGCTTAAAATTTGTGCATGAATGGTTTTTGCATATATGTATTGTGGATAATCAACCTTTCAAGTATTTTAAAGTATTGAAACCTAGTGATGGATGTGTTTCACAATCTATTGATTTTGGCACCTTCATAATACCTCCATTGAAGGTCATTATAGTTAAATGGATACATAAATATTATTTTAGAAAATAGATAAAAATGTTTTATGGTTGTATAATTTACATATTAAATTTAATAAACCATTAAACTATTGAAACACTCATTTGGATTACATAATATACAAAACCTAAGCATAAAATACAAAAAATTGAAATAAGATGTAAATGGTAAATTCTAATATAATATGCAAACCTAACTTGAAATTGATCTATGTTGATTGTGTAGGTAGATATATAATGTAAAACTATCTATAAATATCTATAAACTATGTCTTAGCTAAAAATAGAATTTTGTGATGTATTAGGATAAGGTTGCACTAATGTGGATAGGGGTGCACTACAACCTTTATTTTTTACTACAACTATGTTTGGGTTGATTTTTTAATTGATTTTTGTATCTAAATACTATCATATAACAAAGATTCACTATTAAGTATTTATGGGTATTGATATGACATTAAGAAGTAACTAAAATAATAAAACCTATTTCCTACACATAAAATTTATAAAGATCAAATGTAAAATGGGAATCAGACATGTGGAATAGTAAATATATCCTCAAAAAATCCTATGTATTCAGAATGCTACCTACATAGCCTAAACGGTCCTCAATCTATGTGAATCATGATATTTTATATATGGATGCAACTATAAAATTAACTTGAATTCCTAAAAATGTTTAATATTGACATCCTTACCTTGGTCTATTCATCATTCCATTAACTTTCCATCTCTATGAGAGACTTCATTATTATATTTACTATCTTTCAATCATTGAAAAAAAATCTAGTCATCCCTATTCTACTTATAGATTCATGTTATCCAAGTTCTAATAGTCTCTAGCCTTTTTCGACAAGACCACATGAGATTATACAAGGCCACAATTTTTGTGTTTCCCCTTTTTGAATATATTGGATAAATATTGGACTTATGGTGAATTGAGAGTGATCAAATCTGAATTTTAAAACTAATTAAATCCTTTGACGTGGAAATATTATATGTTCCAACTATAATTTGAATGCATAGAGTACTCTTTAAAATAATTCAAGGGGTGGAACTACCAAATGTGGCTCACTATAATGTCACCATAGATTTTGAGTGTGACTAAACTCAAATGTCATAGGAGAAGAGGTGTAACCATATATAGTGGTTCACTAAAGTGAAACCTAAATTTCTAGTATTGGTAAAATCTAACATGGACCATTTGAAAAATTGAATGAATCACACAACTATAGATGGATCTATATTCTATTTGAAACTTTTGTACCTTCAAAAATTTTGAACTTTTAAAAAGTAAAATTTTAACTATTTAATGTAGAACCATCAAAATGAATGAATAACATGTACCATGCATATATAGTTATACTAAACTAATATATAATTCAAATTAAACTTGTAACTATTTTAATCTTACAATATTGTGATCATAGGAATGAGTGCATATGCATGATATATGCCTCCATAATCTAATTTTTTTAAAACCATATTATGATCTAAATTTTAATAATTGTAAAATTTGTTTCTCATAAGACTTTGATTATTATGGCAAGCTAATTATGATGACCCATATTTAGATGATAGATGTAGCCAAAAAGTAACTAACCTTAAAAGATAACCATATAATATGTTAAATATATGATCATGTAGTATCATATGAAAATTTGAAATGTATTGCATCATAGTATTTAATATAACATTAAATTTCATATGAAACATGTGTTAGATAGATATAGCATTGAAGTACATAAGTAGGATGTGTATAACATGTATCATGGCACAAGAGTAAAAGTATGAAAATAGAGTTAATGAATGATATTAACCATGCCACCATAGTAGAAAATAATGGACAAGAAAGTAATTTCATGTAATGTCACACAATTTTCATAAAAGGTCACACTTAAGTCCCAAGTACAACATATAATGGGCATGTGAATGTCACACAAAAAATAAGGTTAAAGGCAACACTCAAATGACATGATGATGCCATACAAGAAAGAACATGTATACATTGCACACATAAGACCAAATGACACACATAATAAGCAATCAATTACTAAATTATCATGTAGTAAAATAAGAATTTGAAAAGAGTCATAGATTAAATAAGACTAGTCAACATCAAACATATGTATAAATGTCACTATTAGCAACTAAAAACTACATCTAACACAATGTAAAGAACTAATGATTAGTAAAGCATTTGTATTATATATAACTCAATATATTAGAAAGGTTGTGGATAAATAAAACATTTTTAAGTGTTCACAAAGAGCAAAGAGATTATCCTAGATTAGTAAGGCTATTGGGTGGAAAGGGAAGATCAACATAAAAAAATGCAATAGTATGTACTATATCACATTCACATACCTCATGAAAAACATTATGTATTTAAAACTCAAATATGTTATCTAATCAACATGACATAATTTTTTTTTGAGGTCTTGATTTTGAAAGTTTTAAAATATTATGAAAATTTTGAATTTTTTACATATATGAATTTTGTGAATTTTTTCAAATATTTGGAGATAAAAGTATCTCTATATGTATAATAATGATGTAAATGCATGATGTTCATCAGATTTTTTTTATAGGTTTCCCTTCAAGTGTAGCTAGTCCATAAGCTCATGTACCTATATTTTTAGTGATTATGAATGGACCCAACCAATTAGTTTTGAAATTTTTATTTATTTTCTTTATCAACATTGGTATTGTTTTGATTTTATTTTGGTACAAGATCACCAATTTTGGATTCATGATCATATATTTTCTTGATATATGCTTGTTTGATATGTGTTTGATAAAATCTAAATTTTTGAGAAGATTCATTCATTTTTTATCAAGTATTTCCAATTCATGTAGAAAATTTCCCTTATACTCATTATATTTTATAATTTCCTTTAATGAGACTTGTAAAGATGATATTTCTATCTCAGGAGGGATAAAAATTTTGTTGCCTAAACAAGAAAATAAGTCATAATTTTTTTTTGTGTGATATTCCCAAAGAGTGTCGATGATATGATTATACCAATCTATTTCATGTTTTATAATGGACTTAATATTTTATTAATTTAGTTATTAGTTGATTTAGTTTGACCATTTCTATATGGGTAGTAAAGAGTGGATAAATTTTGATGGATTTGAACTTAGAAAAAATATTTTGACTATTTTGTTTTTAAACTATGAAACATTATTTGTTACAATTATTGAAGGTATATTGAATCATACTATACTATATGTTAATATAAAATTTAAAATATATTCACTTATTATAGATTGCAAAGTTATAGCTTCTATCTATTTTGTAAATTTGTATCCTGATGATATTGGATTTATGTTTCTAATTAATTCAAATCCTAAAAGAGATAAACGCCATAGAGATGCAATAGGTTACTAAGCCTTTGACATTAATATATTATTTTAACATATTCATGACATTGTTGTTTCATTTTTGGCCAATAATATACTTAATTTAAGTGTTTTTAAGACATGCTATTACCATTAAATTTTTCTCTACATTCACTATCATGCAGTTCAAGTAGATTAGTTTTAGCTTCAATATGATTTAGAAATTGTAATTATTATCCATCAAAGAGTGTTTGAATAAGGATACTTCAATGAGTATTTAAAACATAGCTATGCATTTCAATCATTTTTATCCTCTTTGATAAAATATTTAGTGTGTGTAAGTGTGTGTGTGTGTGTGTGTGTGTGTGTGTGTGTGTGTGTGTGTGTGTGTGTGTGTGTGTGTGTGTGTGTGTGTGTGTGTGTGTGTGTGTGTGTGTGTGTGTGTGTGTGTGTGTGTGTGTGTGTGTATAGATACACACACACACAAATATATATATATATATATATATATATATATATATATATGCATTTCAATCATTTTTATCCTCCTGCATAAGAAATTTAGTGTATGTGTGTGTGTGTGTGTGTGTGTGTGTGTGTGTGTGTGTGTGTGAGGTAATTATATGTGTATAGTTTTATGGTATTAAATTAATACCATGACTATAATTACCTCTTACATATCTAAAAATTTTGTTCACTGCTTGCAAATGCTTGAGTGGTGTTTTGCCCATAAATCTACAAACTAGTGAAACCCCATAACTGGTATCAAGTCTTGTCATAGTGATATATATAAAAAAATACCAATATTATAAAATTATTTTAATCACTTTAAGCACTTCCATCCTCCCTCATTATATTTTCTCCACTTGAAATTGGAGTGTCCAATGGTTTAGAATAATTAAGATTGTACTTCTTTAACATGTCTTGGGAATATTTGACTTGATAAATGAATAATCAATATTTATTTTAAAGTAATTCCATGCAAAAAAAATTAATTTATAAGTCAAATATTATTCATCTCAAATTATGATTTCATAGCTTCCTTGAAGCTATTCAACATCTTCATAGAGATTCTTGTAAGGATCAAGTCATTTATACAAACACAAGTATATACATTATTAAAATTAGATGTTTGTATGTAAATATTTGGGTAATTTTTACCTATTAAAATACTCGATAAAATAACTAGATATAAATTTTTGATTACCAAGCTCTTGGATCTTGCTTCAGCCCATAAAGAGCCTTATAAAAATTATATACCTAAAATTATTTACCTTTTACCTCAAAACCTTGTGGCTATCCCACATATAGTTCTTATTAAATCACTCCATTTAAGAATGAACATTTTACATCCATTTTTTGTATTTTAAATTATCTATGAGTATACATGACAAGCACTAGTCAGTTCCATATGTTTGTGCAAAACCTTTAATAACTAGTCTATCTTTTAGCTTGTCAACTATTTCATCACTCTTAAATTGGGCCTTGTATACCAAATTTGTACCAATTAAGTATTTATTAAAATGAAGTTTAAATAAATTACATGTATCATTGCTCTCAATTTCATCCATGTCTAATTTCATAGCATTAAACCATTCTTTCTCTAATTTTGCATACCTTATAGTTTCATTAGCCACTATTGATCATGAAAATATGGTATTTTCATCATAAGCATCATAAAAGAACTACCTTACTCATTTTTAATCTTTATAATAAACATACCATAACTCTAATATAACATTTTATTGGCTTTATGTTGATTTCAAAACTATTTTTTCTTATTTAGATTTGATGAAGATACGTGATTAGTCTCTTGCAAAGAGTTAGTATTATTTTCTATTAAACTAGAAACAAGTGTAGGACTTTATAATCCTTAAAAATAAAATTAAATAGGATTAACCCATTAATTTATAACCTCTATAACTTGAATTTTTGTGATTTCATTATACCATTTCATTTAAGTTAGATGTAATTTACATCTCCCAATTGTGCTTTTCTTTTGAAGGAACCATGTAACTTACTGAAACCATTTTTATGACTTGTCATATGATTTTATAAACCTGAAATAAGGAACCATTTTTTTTTTCATATTATAAAGTTTAATGTGATAAAATAATATGATCCCTCTTGAACATCACTTTGATTATCTTGAAAATATGTCTTTTCACTCTCTTGATTAGCTTGATTCTTAACTGCTAGTACCTTGTAATCTTTTTTCATGTGTTCTATTTTTTTAATAATGATAAGTAAATTATCTTACACTTATTATGAAGTTGGAATATAATTTACCAATTTATTTTGATTTTTTATAACTCTATTAATAATAATTTTTAGTTTTATCTTTAGTCTTTGAAACTTTTGCCTTGGTTTCAAGTGCTTATTATTGGTCTCCTTTGTATAGTCTCATCTTATACTCATGAGACAAGATAGAACACATTAATTTATCAACACTTATAGCATTCATGTCCTTAAATTATTAAAGAGTGATAAAAATATGTATCCATATTTAAATTAAATATCTCAAATATTTTCTTACTAAAATCTATTTTGGATAGTCTATCCATTGACCCTCATTCTATGAAATAAATAATTTCCTTCTCATTAAGAATTTACCATTCTAAAATTATAAAAATTATTTTAAGGGTTTGGATTTTTTATTCTCTTACATTATATATATTTGATATTTAGTCTCTAAGGTATTCTGTGAATCATGGGCATTCTTGCATCCTTCAAGTCTTAGATAAATAATTGGGTCTATGGAACTTTGAAGATAAAATAAAGCTTGTGCATATACCTCTTCTTCATCCCTTTTTGTTATTTTAATGACTTGTGTCAAGGTGTTTTAATAGTGGGGTGGTGTGTACCCATGGATAAAATTATCCCAAAATCATTTCCATACAATAATTTTATTCAGCTAATCTCTTTGCTATTCAAAGTTGTCACCTTTGAAAACATGAATATTCATGGAAACAAAATTCACTGAAGCCATTATTTCCTCTGATAATGGCCTAAAACCATTCTCAACATTTATTGAATGTGTATTTGATACCAAATAAAATATTTTAATGTATATAGGGAGTGAAAATCAGATTTTATCCAATCTAAAATTGAAGGAATGTATCAACTAATCAGTCCCAATATTACTAGTTGTTAATCAAGTAGTCTTGTAAGTGAGAGTATCAACAAAAAATGGTACACAATAAATTCAAATATAAAAGAACACACTTGTTGGTATTATTTTGATAATACCTACATAAAAAATTAGAGATACAAATAAACAACATGAATTCCCAAAATGATTTATTTCCCCCACTTGTGCATAATCTTTTAGTATTAATAAAGGCTAAAACTAGCTAAATATAAGAAACTTGTATGACAAATTATGGATAAATACATAAAAAAGTTAAATATAAAATAAAAATACTAATTAAACACTAAGTAAAATTTAAATATAATTATAAAAATATACTCTAATACAAATAAAATTATATTAAAGAAAATAAGGTTTCTTATGTTTAAGACAAGGTCAACATGCAAGAAGCGTTGCTCAATAAGTAGTCAAATCATGTAACCTACTAAAATATGGCATCCCTAATTACATATAAAATAATAATTAAATAAAAATAATAATTTATTTATTTAAATAACACCAAAAATGACACCCCACTTTTTGAGAACTCATTTGAATGCTTAAATAGTGAAATGGATTAATTCGTAGTTCTAACTATTTTATAAGAAATCCCATAAAGTGTCCAATATTGACTAAACATCTAATTTAGGACATTAATTAAATAAATAAAATTCATAAATAAATAAAACAAAAAATAAAAAAAATATAATATTAATTATAAAGGACCCATATTGGCATCATACTTAATAGATTTGTCCCATTCAAATTTAGTATCTTTCTTGAGTAACCTTGTAAAATATTGCATTTTATCTACTAGTTGGGATAAATAAAGTATGATATATTGAATGTTACCTTAAAAAATATAATTTTATTTAAATTATTTTATGGTGTCATATCAAATATATATTTTACTTTATTGGGTTCAACTTCAATGCTTATTTAAGAAACAATAAATCCTAACAATTTGCCTGAGGATACTCCAAAAATGCACTTTTTTATATTTAAATGTATGTTATATTCCCTTACTCTTTTCAATATTTATCATAAATTGATATAATTTTATTTTCAATATTTTGATTTGGATACTAAATCATCAACATAATATTTAATTATTTTATGTATGTAATCATGAAAAATATGTGTCATAGTTCATTGATAAGTTATTTTCACATCTAAAAGGCACAACTACATAACAAAATATCCCCCATGGTGTAATGGATGATGTATTTTCATGATCCTCAATATTAAAATTGATTTGGTTTTATATATAAAAATCATCCATGAATGATAACATTTCATATAATTCAGTAGAGTCCACAATCATATAAATGTTGGGTAATGGAAAATCATCTTTATAAAAAGTGTTATTTAAATTGTGATAATATATGGAACATCAAATATACATTAGGATTTGTCACTATAATTATATTAGAGACCCATTCAAAATAATCAATATCTCAAATGAATACAACATTCAAAAGTCAATGGATTTAATCTTTTACTAACAAAGTTACATTTGGGTGCATTTTGCTTATTTTTTACTTGATTGGTTTGGCATTTGAGTATAGTAAAATATTATGCATTTCCACTATTGTGTAAATTATAGGCATGTATTTATATGACCATGAAAATAATTCTATATAATCATTTAAATATTTTTGAAGGGATTTTCCTTCATCATATTTTAACATGGATGTTAAGAGGACTAGCCAAGGGTCTTCATCAGTTCCAATATAAAATTCAACTATTTACTCATTAAGAAGTGTTGATCTATCTTCCACATATGGTGTTGTAGGAATAGTATTGGGGCCATATAATTATGTTTAATTAATATTATCATCACCTTCACCAAAATATTCATGTTATTTTTTTCATGAACATATATTTTCTTATGGTGATAACAAGGAAGATACTCATAAGCACCTAAATATTCCAAAAGAGACTCATCATTTGAAAATTCATCCAATGTTAAGATTTCAAGTGAAATTTAATTTTTAATGAGCTCAAGGTATAGTAATGATTATTTAAAATCATGATTGAATTTATTATTATGGTCAAATCACATATGTACAACTAGTATGAACTTGGGATCTTATTTGACTTGATTAAGTCCATGAGAGGTAGAATTACCAATATACCCAAGACATGCCTACCCATCATTATAAAAAGTAGTAATAAGATGGATAATAACTTTAAAATTTTTACCCAAACCCTTCCCAAATGGTGTATTTATAATTTTTTAAGTATTTAAATCCAAAACCATATTGATTGAAATTTATTGATGAGTTAACTAGATTTAGTTATAATTAGGGTAAATTGATGGGTGAAGTAGATGGTGGGTCTTAAATGGAGGAAGGATGCATACATGGAACATAAATGTCCATAGGATGGACCACTACATAATATTTTAAAGTATATAGGTCTAAAGGACACACACACACACACACACACACACACACACACACACACACACACACACACACACACACACACACACACACACACACACAACCTTGATTCTTAAACTTAATACATGTATGTAATGTATAAGGAATGACATTCATGCCATGAATCCAATGTTGGCCTAATCAAACATTGTAATTAAGATCATTAGGTATAACTTGAAAAATAGTGGCAAGAGTACACATGACAAAGTGATATTTAATGTCATTTTTCATAGTAATTAGTGTAGAATATTATCAAATACATGAATATTAATGTCTAAATGGGTGATATCACTTGCCATTATTCCAAGTAAATTAAGGAAAGAGATGTTACAAATGTTTAATCCTGATCTATTATCGACAAGTACTCTTTTGACCATTTTTTTAATCCAAATACTATAATATTTAAGTGTAAATATTAATTAATGATATGATTTAGGGGAATATATTATTTTTAAAATAAATTATTTATTTTATCTATTAAATAGTATTAATAATAAAAGTTGCATAAATAAGTTCATCATTGTTACGTAAAAGTGTATTATGTAAGGCCTAATATAAGATATCTTTGTATATTTAAATTATTTTTAATAACTCTAGTAATGAAATATTGACATTAGTATTATTAAATTGATCTAATGGAGGGGTAAGTGGGTGGGGGTTTAGAAAAATTAGGGACTTTACCTTATCAAGTATTTACAACATGAAAATTTTGAGTTTGATTAATATCAAAAGGTCATTTACATGCATTTTTGAATTTATTAGTTATGGGGATCAATTTGGATTAAATGCTATAACAATACAAAGTATAATGTGTTTCTAATTTCACTAAAGTAAATTTTTGAACATTGTTGAATCTTAACCATGTACATATATAATGAAAAACATATTATAAAGTAAGATAAGATTTAAAATAAATTACATAATCCTATTGTTAAAGGGTTTCGGGGCCCCTTCAAAACCTGCTTTTACCTCAATCTAAAACATATTAAATAAACATTTATTCATGAAACTCATTATGAATACAATACAAACAAAAAATAAGGTATGAAGGGTGACTTAGGAAAGAGTTTGAATTAATATGTAGGATTTCAATTATACGTTCTCATTCATATATTAGTGTCAACCCAATAATTTAGATCATTAAATATAGAGGCTAAAACATGCACATATTCCACTATCCCATATTTGAGGGTATGATGAGAGTAATTGACTTATGTGATATGCTACTATTAGGTGCATCACAAATAAAATGGCTAGAGAGGCTTCATATGCTGTAAACAAGGGACTCTAAGCATTTAAAATATATTGTGGGGTATGGGGAAACTAAACTCCATGTTTAGAATTATCTAGGGCATGAGTATTGGGAGTGTATCCCTCACATCATGATGGAAGTAAAAAAAGGTTACAACTTAGCCAAAAATTACAATTCTCTATGTATTTTTATAACTTCCATAACATAAGTTCTTAAAAAAAATAACAAGCAATAAAATATAAAAAGAATATAAAATTTGAAATTTTATTGTGTATAGATATCAATAAATTTCAACTCGAGGTCAACATAAATGATTCAATGTTAGATGTTATCCAAGGTGGAAAAATAATTTCTTAACTCTCAAATTAAATCCAAGGTCAAATAAGATTGACTTGTAGTATTTTATTTATATCCAAATTTAAACTTTATCTCTTTTAGTTTCAATAATTTATAAAATTTTGTATGAAATCGTAGGACAAAAATCAAGAAAATAACTAGTGTTCTAATAAAAATTATGGGTTCACTAGAGTGTTTAATGTTTATTTATATATACCAATAAAATGTAATAAGATAATTAAAATTCTCATTTAGAATTAAAAATTTACAGAACCTAAATATAAAACATAGTAAAATACGTATAATGAAATAATTTATAAATAGTAAATTCTAACAGAATAAGTAAACCTATCTTAGATATGATTTATGTTTACCATATATGCATATATCTAATGTATAAATGGCTATAAAGATTTGTGAACTATGTCATAGCTAAAAATAGAATTCTATGATGTACTAGGATAAGGTCATGATAGGGTTGATAGTGGCACACCATAACCTTATATTTTGACTATGGTTGTGTTCAAGTTGACTGTGAAATTGAATCTTTTATCTGAGTACTTATGGTTGACAAAGATGCACTATTGACTATTTGTGGGTGTTGATTGTAACAATATTGTACATATTTGTTTTTAGTCATAAGTGTCTTAGGTATTTTTTTGTCTTATTCAATAAGTTTATTTTTATTCTCATAGGAAAAGGAATGATATTTTTTGGAATGTGAAGTGAATAACCATCTTAGCTTATTTATTGTAATGCTTTGCTCGATTTTAATTTCAATCATGAATTTTTTTTGTCTGTTATAAACTTTATTTTTCATTGTCATTCCAAATTTACATCCATCTTGATAGTGGTATCAAAGCTATGGATTAATTATTCATTTTTTCACTCTTACCTCCTTTATTCTAGTAGAATGACCTGTATAGTATTGTTCGCTTCTAATAGTTTGTTCTTGAGTGTGATTTGAAAACATATCAACTATTTGGGAAGGTATATTGGCTCAGAGAGAACATATAGTTGTTTTTTGACCTATTGAAAAAAATTTAACTATTTCTAATGAACTTAGATGGCACATATCAGTCTAAATATAACATATTTTTCTAACTTTATACCTATGTATAATATTTTTTGGAGGTGTTTTAGTGAGAAAATTGCATAGTTGACTATTTTTCATTGTTTTCTTGGACTGTAGACTACAATATTTTGATGATGAGTGTACTTTCACCTATACATTGATGGTTTTATTAGAACAAACATGCATTTTGATTACTATATAGATATTCACCTAGTATTTGGTTTTTAATTCTTCTATTTTGCATTGGTAAGGTGATTTTAAATACTAAGTACTACCCTTTAAAAGTGATTTATCATGGAAGTGTAATGCTAATTCAAAACCAAGATGATTCACCCTTACAATAGGATAAAATTTATTTTGAAATAAGTGGAACTTGGAGTTGTATTTAGATATGTGGTGTTGGATCAAGGTGTCACAAACTGAACTTATGGCCCTTTTAGACAATATATTTTAGCTTACTTATCATGTTTGTAATAATAATTTGACTACTGATGATTGATGTTGGTTTTAATTTGAGATGGTTGTGATTCAAGTACCTTGGATAGCCGAGGCAATATGTTATGTCATGATTAAGGCTCACAATGGATCCATTATATCTTGATATGCTTACTACTTATGATGGGATTAATTTTATCCTATTGTATATATATATATATATATATATATATATATATATATGTATATATATTATATATATATATGTATATACATATATATGTATATACATATATATATATATATACATATATATATATACATATACACACACACACACACACACACACACACACACACACACACATATATATATATACATACATATATATTTATATGTATATATATATATATACATACATATATATATATATACATATATATATACATATATATACATATATATATATATACACATATATATATATACATATATACATATATATACATATATATATATATATACATATATATATATATATATACATACATATATATACATATATATATATATGTATATATATATCTATATATATATATACATATATATATATATATATATATATATACATATATATATACATACACACACACAGACACACACACACACACACACACACACACACACACACACACACACACACACACACACACACACACACACACACACACACACACACACACACACACACACACACACACATTAATAGATCATGTTTTATTTGATTGATACTAATCACCTTTTTAGCCAATGATTGTTCCTCATAGAGCATGCATGGGTTCATGGTTATCAAGACTAACTATGGCCCCTTTTTTAGCTATGGATGACTATGCTTTGATTTCTAGTCCATGTTGATGATTCATTATGATTTATTATTGATGTATATCAACATCATTTAGGTACTCTTGATGTCTTATTTGGTGTATGTAGGTACCAATCCAAGAGATATGCTTGGCATTGGGTTTGAACACCTCATGTATATCATAGGTGATTGAGTAGTTATAATGTCACTCCAATAGGTATATCATGTACTATGTAATATTGAGCCACCATCACTATATGTCTATTGTTTTACTGATTTTTTCCATTATTGGTCTCACCCTATTTTTTGCATGTGGGTTTTGTTCTTATTCCTTAGTTGAGATTATCGAGTTTTGTCATTGTCATTCCTTGTGCCTATCTTTGTATGCATAAGGTCATTCTTGCACTCTAGCTATCCTACTTGGGTTTCATGAACATTGAATGTTAAGCTGTAAGGAAGTGGCTTACCCCTTTTATCCTATGGCATTGTTGGTTTGGGCTCATCTAAGACCCATGTGGGTATCTCAACCTTACAAAAGCATCCTTAGTAACCTCTATTGTGGATGACTATTTTCCTTGAGCTCTATTTTTGATTTCTCATTTTTGATGATCACTATCATTTTAATGATTATTATTACCAATATTATTTTAAATGGAATTATAATAGATATTATCATTTTGGTAAGTTTCCTTACTTTGTTAATCATTTTTATTTAACAATTTATTAATTATTATTATTTATCAATTTATTATTTTTTATTACTATTGCCTTTGTCTTAATGATTTTGTGATCTTATCATTTAATAAACTCATTAATATTACTATTTTAATTGATATTTGTATTTTGTTTAATTTATATTATTTATTATCTCTTAGTGAGTTATATACTTAATGATTTTAATTATTATTTTAAATGGATTTTTTTGTATTTTATTTTATACATTGCATTGGTTATTTTTATTAATAACCAAACTTCAACTATTGTTATATTTTAATTATTTTATTTTATTATTATCAGGAATATATATATATATATATATATGTATGTATGTATGTATGTATGTATATATATATATATATATATGTGTATATATATATATATATGTATATATATATATATATGTATGTATATATATATATGTGTGTATATATATATGTATATATATATGTGTATATATATATCTGTATATATATATATATATACATATATATATATATACATTCCTGATATATATATATATACACACAGTTGAACATATAAAAATAACCAATGCAATATATATATATATATATATATATATATATATATAATTTAATTTAATTTTATCTTGTAGTCATTTTGACTTGGATAATATGCCATTATGGAAGGGGGAATAGTTTGAAAAGGTAAGATGTTAGGTCAGAGGGAAGATAGTAAGGTAGGCATGGTTTTGGAAAAATAAAGGCATGGGGCAGGTTTAGGCATGATGGAGGGAGTGAAATATGGAGAAGTATTTGGAACGATGAAAGGGGTTGGAAAAGGTAGGAAGTAGTAAGGAGAAAGGGATGAAGGATGATGAGCTAAAGGGAGAATATAATGCAGTTAGAATGTGAGATGGTATGGGTAGTATGACCAGCATGAAGGAAAATGTGTAGAGGGAACATGGCATTTCAGGGGGGTGTTGAAGGAAAAATGGCATAGGTAGAAAATAAGAATGGATGATGGGTATGGAGAGAGAGGGGAGTGTATGGTAAGAGGGAAGATATACGTAGTAAAGGATAATGAGTGAAAAAGAAAGGAATGCAAGAGGAAACTAAGGGCTTTAGGTTTCTACTAGTTTAAGTTTATTTATTGTGCCAAGTATGGATGGAGCATGGACCACATGGTGGGAATGTGAGAGAATGGGGATTGACCCATGTCTTATGTGGTCTCACCCAAAATCCATTACCTGGATCCTTCTAGTAAACCCACCTTTAATTTAATTTACAATTTTTCCCTGAGTAATTATTAAGATCACCTTGAGTTTTGGTTGGGATAGATTTTATGAAATATTTATTACTATAATACATTTCCATTTAGGTATGGATAAATTCAATAATGGTATAAGCTATTCATTTTACTCCATTTTCCTTTATGACATGTTAGGTTGGATATTATTGGATAAGTGGGGATTTTTTCCTCCTATCTCTATTTTAAAATTGTGATCCTCACTCTTTCATACTTGTTATAAATGTTATATGGATTCCAATTATGAGTTGGGAGTTATTTTGTTGTTCTTGTAGGAGGGGGATCCTTTTACTTTACTCATGGATTTGGTGGAATCATTAAAGGATCATATTTTAAATATAAAACTATTTTTATATACGAATATCAAACTATAGATTTTATTGGGATATTATTGGAACCCAGTTGAATTGCATTAAATTCATAATATAGTTGATCCTTATCCTTGAGTAATTTGAGAGGTTGTTGACTTGTTTTGTGAAATTCATTTTAAGCCATTTTTTAGAATTGAATAAATTTTTTAAGCCATTATATTGGCATACCTGGCTATGTTTAATCCAAGATAATCTAATTTTGATAATAAATGTTATGCCTTCCTCTTTTCAACTCATTTGAGATATGCATGTATTGGGTATTAGTTCTTAGGTGTTATTTGTAGTATATTCAAAGAAGTCCTTGGGTTGAGCATTGTACCTTGACTAGGCCATCATCTTATGAATTTGGTATCATAAAACTTGATGTTCAATGTAAACAAATTCCTTATAAAAATCCAATGTGTACCTTGGAATTTACTAAAGCCAATTGGTTTGGATGAGTGTTATTGTTTGATGACTTTTTCATTGTCTCATTTGACCTTATTGACAGTTTTGTATTCATATATAGTGGCTTAGTATTATGTGTATATTTTATTACCTCGCTTGAGTACTTGGTTACTGAAGCCCTCCTCTAAGTTGATGGCTTGGGTGGTAAGGAACACTAATGGTTAGGCTTATGGGGCTAGTGTTGAGGAATACCCCTCTTGCAGTGATCATCCTTATTCATTATTGTACTTGATTTATTATGGAGGCTCAAATCTCATTGTACTTTTTGACATATGATGTTAGAGTGTTGAATCATGGCTTATTGGCTATTTCATTTTGTAGCTCATTTTATTACTTTATGCCACTATAATATTGATATATTGGAAAAGAACATTTATGGGCTTTAGGTTGTTTTAGATTAAGGTAAAAGCAGGTTTTGAAGGGGCCCCAAAACCCTTTAAAACAAAAAGAAAGATAAACCATAAAGCACGACCAGGTTTTAAAAAGAACCTATAACCAATAAAAAAAACTAAACCAAATTTTATATTGATCTGTTACTAGCAGATATGACCAGACAAAACTGCTGTCAAAATACTGAACAAAAAGTTAACAGATTCGATCAGCAATCTAAAAAACCTCCCATACTAGTAACCAACAAACTAGTAAAGCAACCAGTTTACTGACCCAAAAAAACCAGTCAGCAAAAGGGAACATTAGATTTTCCTTTTGAATAGAGGTTTTTTTTTTACATGACAAAAGATTCATATCTAGAGGGGGGACCAAAGGCTTAGGCTTTTTCCTCTTAACTGTTGTCCATCCATCCTCTAACTTTGCTACCTCAGCAACCCATGCCATAGAAGACAATGATCCATGGAACCCAGGGGACATGGATGTCACAGTAATTTCCTTGTGAGAACCAGACAAAGTCTGGCTCCCAAGAGGGTCCTCAAAAATAGGGGAAGAGACCAATGCCACCTCAACCACTGGCTCAAATAGATCACTAACCTTAGCCTCCACAGGAGCTTCAATATAATCTTTCATCAAAGAATCCTCCTCAACCAACAGCTTGGAGTGGAAACTATCCTCATTCTTAGGAATAGCTAGAGCTTCCACAGGTTGTTTAACTATGTAGTGTTTAGAGGAAGCCTCAGACCACCAAGAAGGTGGTCGTCTAGATTTAGATTTCCTAGCAGCACAACGAGCAACAATATGGGCTTTAGGTTATTATTAAGACATTTTGATGATATTTGCTTAGTTCATGTATATCTAGCCTAATGTATTTACACCTTTGGTATGCATTTCTAATGGGCCCTATTTACCATGTGGTGATGGTATAGTTAGAATACATTATGTTAAATTCATATTTACATATCATTGTATGTATATAGCTCATAGATGTACATGTTTTTTTGAGAAGGCACTAAAGGGTAAAATTATTGTTAATAGAACACTTGAAACTATAGTACCTTTAACCTTGAATTTAAATGGAATTCTGATGGCATTGCATTATAATGTGCTAGAACTATTTAGAGGTTGTAAATCTCTAGGGAGGAATTATGTATATTCTTGCATAGATTTCATGATGAATCTTATGTAGCGACATTATCATGGTATAGAAAACATGTTTAGCATATAAACTTATCCTGTTCTATGATATGCTAAAATATATAGAGCTGTTTCATTGCTTAATGGAGAGGTGTTTATTTAGTTAAATTTCATGTTAAACTTTATCTGACATCATCTTCACCACATGGAATGATTGTTTAACCTATGGACTTATCTATTGATTTTGATAGTAACTTGATGATAGCCAACTATATTAGAAGATATTTTTATTTTAAAACATGTTGGTAATGGTTAGTCTTGGGATTAAATCATTATTCATAATCGAGCATACAACTTGGTGTATAATTATAGGCATATTCCTTGATGATATTTTATTATGACATCTTATGAGTTCATGATGGCATGGTTTACAACCTTAGCTAAAACAATCAATGGAACTTGATTCATGAAATTAGTTTGGCCATGATAATTTAAGACATTCCTTAATTATAGTGTTGTTGTTAAACTCATGGTTTTAAATAATTACAATCCTTAATAGAAACTAGATGTTGTAAATGGTCTAAGCATTAGTCTCTTGATGATTCAATTAAATATTCTCTTATTTTTATAGCATAGCAACGAATTCTTATGGGTTGTAATATCATTTTAAGTGGGCTTAATTCTATTGCTTAAGCAATGAAGTAAGTTAGATTAATTATCCTCACATGAAAACACACAATATGGATTAAGGATTATAATATTAATGATGTTATAGTGATTTACACATATGACAAGTTTTATTAAGTTTAATAATTAGATATTATAATATGAATCTTGTTTAATGAAAGTTGACTAAATTATCAATATTATTTTATTGAGAATACATAGTCTCTAGTTATAGAAGCTAAGTGTGCTTGAATTGATAAGTGTACCTTATCAATGAAACCTTGCATATACCTTGCATGGTCATACACATGCTTTTTTAATATCATAATTACTTATGTTTAGTTATATAACATGATAGGATAACTAAAGGATAATTAAGTAACAATTAGGTATGAGACCCCTTTGGATGGCTCATAGGATGGTGATCCTACAACATGATGAGTGATCCTATGGCATGAGGAATAATTGATTTATCAATGATAAATGTATCCATGTTCAATAGGTTGACCATGGGTGTGATGTCATCCACCTTGAGTTGATTATTTTATAAATACATCTAAATTAATGAGAATAATTATCTCTACATGGCATTACACCTTGTGTGCATGGCCTTCACCTTTAATTAGAATGAAGGCATAATATTTCTCTAGGGGGCTCGGATAATGGTGTAGTGAACTATTAGGATTTAGCATATAGGTTGACTCTTGTTTGGGTATATCTTAAAGGTCTATGGTAACTCAATAGCCTACCTATTTCGCTTTAGCAATGGGTTGGAGCTCTCCACTTGCTGATCTCATGATGTGATAAGACTTACCTAAGTAAGTTATTAGGTGAACCTTTATGTTCAGTAATTTGTATCCCATGATTAATTTTTACTCATCTACCTCATATTATTTAATTATCAAGTGATTGGCTAACCAGACATATTTAGATCCACCTAAGGCCATTTCAGTTATTTATAGTATTATCCTTGGGATGCTAGTTGTGATTTTATTATACTTCCATAGAGTTCTTGAGACACATTTCACTACATAAATTGATGCAGTGAGACCCTTTATGTTTTGTTGCGTACTTTGGTAGATAACCTCAAAAAAACCCAAATTTATTTTTTAGGGATGTTTTGTTTGGTATCAAAGCCTGTGCTTAAAGGCTTTTACTAAGTTTTAGCACATTGCATTGATTTTGGAGTGTGATTGAAGGATGGTGGAGATTTTGTGTAGTTTTGCATACCCTTGTAGGATATTGTGGTTATGTAATGTAATTCAAGTGATTATAAAATACCTAGTGTAAATTTATGTATCTTTATGGAGGATTATTTACATGCATGTATGTGTGTACCTAGTGTCAGTTGAATGCCACTTATATGGTTATGTTGTCTTGATAATAGTAAATTAAAACCTTTTAATTTACCATGCATATTGAACAATGGATAGAGTTATATGCCTTGTATGGACTTATATATGTATTATATGATTGATAAGGTCATGTGGTGACCCTTATAAAGTCATTTAACCTCTTTGATGAGTTGACTAGTGCTTGTTTATGCATACTTGAAGTGTTGTAAAGTTCTTATGTTATCAGATGTATAGGTGTGTGTATGAAAAAATTGATAAATTTATGAAAATGATCTTGAGATGATTACCTATATATTTGGTTGGGTCAACCCTTCCCACATCAGTTTCATTTGGGGTAATCATCACTATTCAACCGTTGACTTATATGGGTAGGTTAATGGAAGACTAGTGATCAATAATTTCCCTTAGAATTGAAAAAATGATGTTTGGTATCCATTGATGACCTGTATGAGTGAGTCATAAGTATATGCTTATAACATCTTGACCTCAAGAACACTAAGGTTTAAGCTTAAACTTGGAGAGCTACATAGGGTAAACATGTTGGATGTACTTGGATAGTCAAGAAATATTGGGATTTCTACTTTGGGGGAGCTTCTTGATATGTATTAAGGTCTTGGTTTTATTTATGTATTCAGTCTCTTTGAGTTAGATAGAGGAGCATGTGGATTCATAACTCCAAGGGCTGAAAATAAATAATTCTATGGGGATGTTATTTCCTATTTTACCTCTTGGGTTTATTTATCATAGATGTATTTACATCAGTGATGGTTACTTGATCTTGGATAGGTTTATTTTCATGAGATTGTCATAATAACCATAGATATGCTATATCCATGGAGATGTTTGTTTGATTCTAGCTGAGTCATGCATCTATGAGAATGGTTGATTAAAAGATGGGCTATGTTTTGTTACTCATGGGATGTATATTGTAATATAAATACACCCTACATCTATGAGTATGTGTTTTGTGATTTAAATTGAACTTGTTGACTGTTGAAATGGTAATTTCCATGGTGGTGTTATAGCATTCACCTTGTGCCTTAGATAAGTCTGCCCTTTCCAAAAATCTAGGTTGCAAAATAACAAGCTTTACTATTTAACCTTTGACTTCATGAATTAAGTGAATTGGAAGAATATGTAAAGTAAGTTTGTTGATGGAATCATGAGATGATATATTAACAACCATTGATAGTGGCATAGGGGAGCTATTTAATAGTGTCAAAGTATAATATCTTGAGAGGTCCAAGGGTGTGGAGCCTGGAGTGTCCATTAGGTGAGTGTGACTGACTTTCTTGGTAAGTTGGAGAGTTTTGGGGGTCTCTTATTGCTATGATTAAGTGTGAGACATCTATCCATGACATACTAACATTATTGGTAAATGTTCAAAATTCATGGAGATAGATTTTAGGATTTGTTGGAATATAATCCATCCTAGAAGGAAGGTGATGGAGATTTAAGATCCCTGATACTATTTATGTGTATTTTATGATGGTGATTTGGTGTTATTTGGATGAGATCTAGACATCAAGTGACCAAATGTGAGTCATGAACCCTTATTTCTCACCACCTTATACATTATTTATTGTGAGGTGAAAGTACCTTGGCATACTTATTAAATTTTAAGTCATTTTTATGTGCCTTATTTCATGTGAATTTCCCTTGTATATTAATTGTTATGTATTGTATAATTATTACTTACATTAGTCTTGATAAATCATGTAATGTGCATCTTTATTATGCTTGTGAATATGGTTGGCCTTATAGATTTTCACTTATTTATTTTGATACCAACCTTGTTGGGTAGACTTTTACCTTTCGTTGACTATGTCAAATTATGTAAATTGGTATCCTTTACACCCTATTTGTATGTAGTTAACCTTGTGGTTTTTCATTTTATCTTATTGATATCAAAATTATTATATGATAATTTTGCATACATGGTTGTATGTTTTAGAGGTTGAACATGAGAATGATGGTAAATTTTCCTATGTAAAGTGACCTTCCTATTTGAAATCAATCATGTAAACCTTATTGTGATCTATTATTTTAAATTAGTACATGAATAGTTTGTGTACACAACTTGGAATAAATATGATTCATGATTGATTACCATATTTTTTATGTTTTAACATGGTTATACACCACTAATGTGATGCATTTTTTCATGTGAAACCAACTTCCATTTGATTGATTTAGTAAGGTATAGTTTTCTATTGTGTTGTGTAATCTCACATTCACTACTCTAGCATTGAGTGTTGGTGAATGTATGAGGTTGAGGGTAGATAAGCACTACATCTATTATGGTATTGACTAGGTATAGGCTTGGAAGTGGGGTCTCTCATAAGATGAAAATCCAATTTTCCCCTTTACACAAGTAGCCACCTAATTCATTCAAAGTGTGCACCATATGTGTCATAAGTTAGCTGTGGGATCTTAGTACATAATGGTCACTTTATGGATGTAATGTTCCTTTAGATACCTCTCATAGGTTATGGTAAAAGCCACCATTGTGAATTTCTATTATTTTTTTCCTTATAAATACTAACTGGTCTTGTAGACTTGGATATTTATGTAAATTGGTAAGGTGGTACTTGTTGAAATGCATGCATGTGTTGGCTTGTAATAGGTAAAACCATTATTTGGTTAAGATATTTTTATTATTATACCTATTGTAAATATTCTTGGATGAGTATTTATATTTTATTTAGAAGCACTATTTGAATGAATGCTGATTTTTGTGCTCTGATAGAGTAGGACTAAGCCCTAATCGGGCAATTTTTGAAATCCTAGGTACCCACTTGACTCTTTGATGGAGTGATGAAATTTGGGTGATGCCCTTAGATGGATATTTATGTTATGTTACCATGAGGTAAGTGAAGTGAGATAGTGGGATTGTAATCCCTGTAACCATTGTTGGATAACATGATGTAAGCCTTCAAGTTACATGTGATGCCTAGTATGGCTTCGTCACGGTTCAACATGGCTGATGTGGGATGTTGCACTAGCCCCTAAATAGTTGATGATGTAGTGGAGTAACCATAATATATGGATTACTACCACTATGATATGACATTTTGTGAGGAATGCTCTTAGGATTATGCATGTGGCATAATGTTTTTATGGAAGATTTATACTATGATTATATTTTTTGTGGGGTAATCTGATGGGATTGGATGATTTTATGATTACTTGACCTTATATTTTAGGGTTGTGTGTGTTAACACCAGTGACATTGATCCTAGTCAAGTTGTATGGTCAGATTATTAATATGATAGGCTTCACTTTTTGTTTTGTGGTTTTTTAGTTGCATGTTATTTCTTGGGATTGTTATAGGTGCCTTTATTGGTAAATGTATTAAGGAATGTATGAGTTGTTGTGTTTTGAGACACTATGGGCTCATGATGATTTTTGACTAACTTCCTAACTAGCTGGATTGGTTGATATTGGTAGTGTTGTATTGGAACCAACAACTGTTAGCTTAAAATTTTTGGTTGACTAATATAGGATTTTGGGTTTGGTGAACCTTTTGTAACAAGTTTTAACATATTTTAATGTGTTTTATGGTCATTTTTAAGGCATGAGAATATAAAATTTGTAGCCAAATTGAGAGATTTGGTAAAATTTTCTACTATGATAGTGTTGTTTAAGTGTTTTTTTTCCTCTTTCAATATCATTAGAGATATGTGAAGATGGGAAGGAGGACATTAAATAACCTAGTCCTTTGGATATCATGGATATCTAGATGATAACATATACGAATGTTAGAAATGTATGGTTGAGACATTGCCACCCTGTAATGGTGGAGAGATTGTGAAGCAATGTGGTCTATTTTTGCTAGACACTTTTTGAGAAATTTGTGCTTGACTCCTGATTGGTCACTAGGATGGCTCCTCTTAAAGGAGGGGAGGATTCCATGAACCAACCTTATGGCCCTCTTAGACACTATATTTTATCTTACTTAGCATGTTTATGATAGAACTTTGACTACTAATGGTTGATGTTGGTTTTGCTTTTAGATGGTTGTGATGCAAGTACCTTGGATAGCTGAGATGATATGTTATGTCATGATTGAGGCTTGCAATGGATCCATTATATCCTAATATGCTTACTAATTATGATGGGATTCATTTTATCCTATTTTATGTATATATTTATTCAATTAGTTATATTTCTATATGTTACTGATATATCATGTTTTAGTCAATTTATAATGATCACTTTTGTAGCTGGTGATTATGCATCACAAGGCATGCATGGGTTCATAGTTATCAAGACTAACTCTGGTCCCCTTTTTTAGCTATTGATGACTATTATTTGATTTATATTCCATGTTTATGACTCATTATAATTTATTATTGATGTTTTTCAACATCATTTAGGTACTACTAATGTCTTATTTAGTAGATGCAAGCACTAGGCCATGATATAGGCTAGGCATTGGGTTTGGACACCTCAGGTATATCATAGGTGATTGAATAGTTAAAATATCACTCTGATAGGTCTATCATGTAATATTAATATTAAAGAACAATTGCTATATGTATTTTGTGTTATTTCATTTTGCCGTTATTGGGATTTCCCTATTTTGTTCATGTGGGTTTTATTCTTATTCTCTAGTTAAGATTGTCAATTTTTTTCATCATCATTCTTCTTGCCTATCTTTATATGTATAAGGTTATTTTCACACTCTAACTTTGTGAACATTAGATGTTAATCCGTAACGATTTATATTACCCCTTTTAGCCTACAAGTATTTTGGTTTGGGTTCAACTATGACCCGTGTGGGTCTCTCAACCTTGCAAAATCATCCTTAGCAACCTTTATCATCGATGACTATTTTCCTTGAGCTCCATTTTTAATTTCTCAGTTCTAATTATTGCTACCCTTTTAATTATCATTATTACAAATATTATTTTAAATGGAATTATAATTGATATTATTATTTTGATAAGCTTTTTAACTTTGTTAATCATTTTTATTTAATGATTTTATTAATTATTATTATTTATCAATTTCTTGTTCTTATTACTACTGCCTTTGTCTTAATGATTTTGTGATATTATCATTTAATGACTTCATTATTACCACTATTTTAATTGATTTTCAGATTTCATTTAATTTATATTATTTATTAACTCTTAGCGATTTATATACTTAATGATTTTAATTATTGTTTATAAATGGATTTTATTATTATTTTTTAATAAATTTCAATGGTTATTTTTATTAATAACGTGACTTGAATTGTTATTATATTTTAATATTTTTATTTTATTATATATATATATATATGTATGTATGTATATATATGTATATATATATATGTATATATATTGTATTATTATATATATATAATACATACATATATATTTATATATATATATATATATATATATGTATATATATATATCTATATATATGTATATATATATATCTATATATATGTATATATATATGTATATATATATATATGTATGTATATATATACATATATATATATATATGTACATATATACATATATATATATATGTACATATATACATATATATATATATACCATATATATATATATATATATATATATATATATATATATATATAAGACCTATTTTATATTGTGCAGTAGGGAGAGGCATTAGGATTGATGCAAGGGGATAAAAAAGGCACTAATGAAAAATAAAAAAGGGAGGAAGGATGATGAGTAGAGGGGAGAATAGAATGTAGTGAGGAAGTGAGACAGTAGGGGTAGTATGACTAGTATGGATGAAAATGTGTAGAGGGAACATGGCATTTTAGGGGAGTGTTGAAGGAAGAATGGTGTTGGTAGAAGAGAAGGATGGATGATGGGTATGGAGAGAGGGGATTTTATGTGAAAATGGGATATATGTGTAGTAGAGGATAGTGAGTGGAAAAGAAATGAATGCAAGAGGAAACGGGGGGGTTTGGGTTTCTACTAGATCAAATTTATTTATCATGTAGAGTATGGTTGGAGCATGTACCACATCATGGGCATGTGAGAGAATGGGGATTAACCCATATTTTATGTGTTCACACAAAAAGACCTATGAAAGGTCTCTTTCTATTAAACCCAATTTTTATTAAATTTGTAATTTCTCCCCAAGTAAGTATTAAGATAACCTAGATTTTTGGTTAGGCTAGATTTTATGAAATATTTATTACTCTATTATGTTTTCATTTGGGTATGGATATATTCAACTATGGTAAAAACATATCATTTTACTCCATTTTACTTTATGGGATGTTGGGTTGGATATTATTAGATGAGTGAGGATTTTATCTTCCTATCATTGTTTTAAATCCATAATTTTCATCCTTCCATACTTGTTATAAATGATATATGGATTCAAATTATGAATTGGGGGTTGTTGTATTATTCCTTAAGGAGGGGGAGCCTTTTAATTTACTCATGGATTCATTGGAATCATTAAAGGACTATATTTTAAATCTAAAACTAGTTTTGTATGTGAATATCAATCTTTGGATTTTATTGGGATATTATTGGAACCTAATTGAATTGCATTAAATTCATAAAAGAGTTGATCCTTTTCCTTGAGTAATTTGAGAGGTTGTTGACTCATTTTTTCAAAGTCGTTTTAATTATTTTTCAAAATTGAACAAATTTATTGAAGTATTATAATGGCATACCTGGCTATGTTTCATCCAAGCCAATCTAATTTTGATAATGAATGTTATGCCTTCCTCTTTTTTAACTCAATTGAGATATGTGAGTATTGGGTGTTAGTTCTTGAGTATTATTTATAATATGATCAAAAAAGTCTTTGGGTTGAGAATTCTACCTTGTATAGATCATCATCTTGTAAATTGGGAATTACAAACCTTGATTTTCAATGTAAATTAGTTCCTTATAAAAATCCAATGTTTACCTTCAACATTACTCAAGCCAACTGGTTTGGCTAAATGCTATGGTTTTATAACTTTTATATTGTTTCTTTCATCCTTATGGATAGTTTTGTAGTAATTTTTGGTGGTTCATTATTCTATGTATATTTTCTTACCTCACCCACGTACTTGGTTGCTGAAGACCTCCCCCAAGCTAATGGTTGGGGTGGTAAGGGCCACCAATGGTTGGGCTCATAGGGCTAGTTTTGAGGAATGTCCCTCTTGTAGTGTTCATCCTTCTTCATTATTGTACCTAGTTTGTTATGGAGGCTCGACTCTCATCATCCTTGTCAATATATGTTGTTAGAGTTTAGGATTGTGATTGATTATCTATTTGATGTTTTAGTTCATTTTATTACTTTATGTCATTGTAATATTTCTATATTGGAAAAGAACATTTCTAGGCTTTAAGTTATTGAGATGTTTTGATGATATTTGCTTGGTTCATATATATCTAATGAAATGTATTTACACCTTTTGTATGCATTTATAATGGGCCCCATTTACCATATAGGTGATGGTATACTTAGAATACATTATGTTAAATTGATCTTTACATATCATTGTATGTATGTGGTTCATAGATGTACTTGTTTTGAGAAGGCACCAAAATGTAAACTTAATATTAATGGAATAGTTAAAACTATAATACCTTTAACATTGAATTTAAATGGATGTATATTGGCATTGCATTATAATATGCTAGAATTAGTTAGATGATATAAATCTCTAGGGATTAATTATGCATATTCTTCCATAGATTTCATGATGAATTTTATGTAGAAACATTCCATAGGATGGAACACCTATTTAACATATAAAATTATCTTTTTTTATGATATGTTAAAATATATAGAGGTGTTACATTCCTTAATGAAGAGTTGTTTATGTAGTTAAATTTCATGTTAAACTTTATCTAACGTCATCTTTACTGCATGGAATCTTATTTAACCTATGGAATTATTTATTGATTTTGATATTAGCTTGATTATAGCCAGCTATATTATAAGATATTGTTATTTTGGAACATTTTAGTAATGGTTAGTCTTAGGATTAAATCAGTAGTCATAGTTGAACATACTACCTGGTGTCTGATTCTAGGCATATTCCTTGATGATATGTTATAATGACATCTTATGAGTTAATGATTGCATGGTTTAAAACCTTAGTTAAAACAATAATTGGAACTTGACTCATGTAATTAGTTTGTCTATGATAGTTTAAGGCATTCCTTAATTATACCATTGTTGTTAAACTCATGGTTTTAAAAGAATTAAAATCCTTGCTAAAAACTAGTTGTTGTAAATGGTCTAAGCACTAGTCTCTTGATGATTCAAGGAAATGATCTTATTTATATAGCATAATAAAGATTGATTATGGGTTGTAATATAATTGTAAGTGGGCTTACTTTTATTACTTAAGAAATGAAGTAAGTCAGATTAATGATCCTTGCATGTGAACCCACATTATGGATTATGGATTATAATATTAATGATGTTATAGTGATTTACACATAGGATAAGTTTTCTTAAGTTTAATAAATCAAATGTTATAATACAACTCTTGTTTAATGAAAGTTGACTAAATTATCACTACTATTTTCTTGAGAATGCATAATCACTAGTTATAGAAGATAAGTGTGCTTGAATGTATAAGTGTAGCTTATCAATGAACCCTTTGATATACCTTACATGCTCATATGCATGATTTTTATATGGAATAATTAAATATGTTTAGTTATAAAACATGGTAGAGTAACTAAAGGATAAATAAATAATAATTATGTGTGAGACCCATTTGGATGGCTCACAGGATGATGATCCTATAACATGATGAGTGATCGTCTACCATGAGGAATAATTAATTTCCCAATTCTAAATGTATGTTTATACAATAGGTATCTCCCAAGTGTGATGTCATCCACCTTAAGTTGATTATTTAATAAATTCATATAAATTAATGAAAATAATGTTCTCTGCATAGTGGTACATCTTGTGTGCATAGCCTTCACCTTTTATTGGAATAAAGACATAATGTTTCTCTAAGGGACTCAAATCATGGTGTAGTTATCCATTGGGAGTTATCCTATGGGTTGACCCTTATTTAGGTATATCTTAGAGGTCTATGGTAACTCAATAGCCTCTCCATTTAGCTTTAGCAATGGTTTAGAGTTGTCAACTTATTGATCTCATTATGTTTTAAGGCTCACCTAAGAAAGTTAGTGATGTGGACCTTTGTGTTTGGTAATTTAGATCTCATGTTTAAGTCTTATTCATCTACCTTATCTTATTTATATATAAAGTTATTGGCTAACTATAAATGTTTGGATGCACCTAAAACCATTCCAGTTGTTTACAGTATTATCCTTGGGATGTTGGTTATGAGTTGCTTGTACTTCTATAGAGTTCTTGAGATATATATTTCACTGCATAAATTGATGCAGTGAGACCTTTTATGTTCTAGTAAATAATTTTTTAGGTAACCTCAAAATAAAAAATGGGGTTATTTCACAAGGCACATGGTAGATTATGATCTTGAATTTTATCTCATTCAAACATTAAGGAGGGAGGTCATACCTTTCATTTCTTATTTCAATATTACAAAAAGAAATTAAATGGAAAAGGTGGAGAAAAAGGTACATTCTATTAAAAAATCAAATTCAAATTTAAGTGATTTTTGAAATATTTGAATCATTTAAAAGTTAGTTTTTCATTTCATTAGAAAATTTAAAAATTGCACAAGCCACTCTAAGCAAATTTGGAGAAAAACAACCAATTTTTTCAAATAAAAGATAAATAAGGAGAGATACTCTTTTATCCATTCACTTCTATAAAAAATCATAAATCTAGAAATCAAGAAAAAATGAGTATATTGTGAATAAATGAGGTTTTCTTGTTAATTTAGTGTTAATTGCCACTTTTTGATTTCTCATTAAGCTATTTTAACTGATTATTCATGGAATATTATTATTGGTAAATTGATTTAATTACTATTTAACTAAACTATAAGTCATATGATATTATGGGATAATTATATGTTGTTTTTATTAAATGATTTCATTTCTATGAGTTAGTTATATTATATATTCTTTAAATTATGGTCATGTTGATTAGTTATTACATAGTATTTTATGATATACATCATGATGTTATAGACTAACTACCTTCTTGTCATGAGTTGGATTGAGGAGAGATTTATCCTTAGAACATGACAAAGGGAGAGCATCATCAAAGAGGGTGGTGTAGATGGAGGTGTTAGGGGACAAAAGAGGAACAATAGAACCCATGCACATACCATGTTAGATTGTACTCATAATATGTATTATTTAAGTTATCAGTTTTAGTACATCTTTGATGTTATCTACATTTAGATAATTGATTATTTTTCCTAGTAGTGATTTAGTTAAATTTAATTCTTATGTAGAATTAATCTTGTGTGATTGCATTATGTATATTATATGTATATTTAGTGTAAAATTTTCTTGTAAGTTTATGTCATGTTATTGTATTCAGGATTGTTAATACTTTATGAGAATGTAAACCTACATGAATAGTATTTGGTTACTACTATCTATAGACTAACCATAATGTCTTTATAATGTTTTAAGAACATTATCTGGTTATCATTGTGATATTTAATAAATATCATTATATGGATTAAATCCTTAATATATATAAATATAATTAATGGCATTAGAGGTTCTATGTGAAGTAGTAAGAACAATTACTACATTGTTATAATACTATTATGTTTGGATATTGTAGTTGATTGATTTACCATTTTGATTGAAAGAATATCACTAACTTACATTAGTAATATTGTTATTAAATCATGATGTTAGTTATCTACAAGATTTTTCCTACATGAGAGAGACAAATGGAAAAATAATTATAAAAAGGGGAGTTGGAGAAGAAAATGAAATGGGATGGAGAAGAGAAGAAAGAAGAGTAGAGAGAAATAAAGGTGAGGATTTTCTAGTTTCATCTAGAAGCTATTAAAAGGTTGGTAATGTTATTTTATTTTTTAACTCAAAAAAATTATGTGTAAATTTTTTACTAAAGGTTTTTGAAAAATATAGCATTTTAAATTAGATACAAGTTTAGCCTTATGGATGGCTCGGCCATCCACAACACTAAAACTATTTCCTCTAAATCTATATGAATGAAAAAAATTCTATGTTTATCCATTTAAATTAAATGGATTTAATTTTATATGATGGAAAAATGCCCTAGCTTAGGAAGTATAGAACCCTGGGTGGATGGTTTTGATATACACAAAAGTGAGTTTTGTTAGAAAAATGTAATAGATTTTTATATACTCATTTAGATTTATATCTTAAAATTTGTGTGTGTGTGTGTGTGTGTGTGTGTGTGTGTGTGTGTGTGTGTGTGTGTGTGTGTGTGTGTGTGTGTGTGTGTGTGTGTGTGTGTGTGTGTGTGTGTGTGTGTGTGTGTAATACATAAGGTTATGCATATTTTAAACTATTAGGGGTATAAACATAGAATTAGTGTAATTTGAGGAACAAACAAATTGATTTATAAATTTTGTATTCCATTTAGCATTTGATATACATATAAATAGTGAACTATATATATTTTTCAATCAAAATAGTGAATATACATATGAGTGAACTAAGGATATTTATCTTAAAAATTGCTAACATATACATATATGTATTGTGCACTTTGTTTTTACAAACCATGAAAATATATGCATGGACTGTGTATGTAATTATTACATAAAACCATGAGATTATACAAATATGAAATATTTGTATATTTTTATTCAAAATATTGAATTGTGTGTATACTTGCCATTTAAATAGTGAAGATATATAAGTATGAATTGTGTTAGTTATGCTTGGGTAAAAGGAAAATGTATGGAATTATTCTTAAATAGTAATAGAGAGTGGATAAATTCTATATCAACTTTCTATTCTTAGTAAATAATTATATGCTATGAGAGTTGAATATTATAAGTTATTTATATAATTAATAACATATACATATAGTATTTAATGATGTCAAATTGGGAATTAGAATAACTATATTTTTGCATACATATATATACATGGCACATGGATTGTATATCATTTATTTGAAATGATATTAGGTGAGATTTATATATTTAAACATGTGGCATGATTGGAGTCTTTAAGCATATTAATTTATAATATGTTTAAAAGTGAACAGGGTCAAACTTGGATCGATACTTATGTTAATATATTATACTGATCATAGGAAGTTTAAATGTTTTTATAGACTATTTAAGCTTTATATGTTATCAAATGTAAAATGAATTTATATAGTATGTCAATTTGATTTAATAGATACTATGAAAAGTCATGTATAAGTATAAACCTACAATAAACAATAATGATAGAATATAAGTCTGTATGGTTGATTGTTTATAGTACTCTATTTTTAACAATTCAATATAGTATGTTAAGTTTAAGACCTGAATTGGAAAAAAATAGGGTAATAGAATTAATTTAGATTTTACCATAAATAAATCATGACTTGAAAATAAGTGAATAGGAGCAAGGGTATGTAAAATGTTAAAATCTGGTGATAGAACTTGATTCTTATTCCTATGAATAGGAAAAACTAAATGATTTATTTGAATCATAAGAATTTCTATAAAAAAATAGAAGTTATTGATCATGTGATAGAATAGTATTTGTATTTTAGAACATATAAATTATGTGGTGCCTATTAGGTAAGGTGCATAAATATAAAAAAATATCTATATGAGGACATAGGTTCCCATAGACATATATAGCATAAATTAATGCATTGGGACGTGTGCCTATATTTATAGTTTAATTGACTATTAAAAAATAAGTCATAGATTCATGAGGGATATGACTCTATGAATATATGCATATAATCTCCTAAAAGTAAAATAAGTTGTATAAATAAAATATGATGTATCATGTGAGAAAAGACTTGTTATGAGATATTTGATAACTAAAATTATTATGACTAGATGTTTTGTACTTAAGTAGTGGGTACATAAATATAATAAACTATGATATTATTGTTTGTCATAGAATGTACTATGTGTGAATCTACTTACATAAATTAGTGACAAGCAACCTAAGGATATATTATACCCAGTTGGTATAGATTTTACTTGTTTATGTTTATTATTTATGTAATAAATAATATATTTGAGATTCATTGCATACATTTGATGAGATGAATTTATGTATTATTGATTATTCCTATATTTCTCATGTTGTATAACTTATAGTAGGAATTAATCTATTTGAATCTATTGTTTATATATTATATTAACCAAATCTTTCATTGTTGTAATAAGTAAGTAGTGATACAAACTTTACTAGCTTACTTAACATCACCAATGCCTGATGAAGTTAGTCTAATCAAGTGGTGTGTATGAATTTGAATGACCTATACATTAATAACTATTGAAAACTTTGGCTAATGTAATGTTTAGTTAAACATTATTATTTCATATGTATGATTTACATGTCTGTACGATATCATGTTAGAATTTATTTGTTCTTCGTACACATCATGTTTTAGAAATCTTACAACACACTAGTAGTAGCTTGTCTATCTATATTATCACACCATCACTATATACCATTACACTAAGGGAGGAACATTCTCTAATGGAGGATTGTGTGAGGGATTGATTGTTTGTGGTTCGTGTGGAAAAGTTCTTGGATGATGCTCTCCCTCACCAAAATAGTACTTATTTAGAGACTACACTTGAGATTAACATAGATACTCAATTTTGGGGAAATCATGCTCTATGGGTCCTTGTATCTTGTATTGTATTTAGTATTATTGAAACATTATTCTTAATGAAATGTAATTATTTAATATATATAAATTAACAATAGTGGCTATATTATTGTACTAGATATGGATATAAATTTGTAATTACTTTCTATATTTAGTTATGTTTTATTTCATAAGATGTTAGTGATCAATAATAGTTAGATGTTACATGTTTATTTAATGTTTAACATACTTAGTGTGTTATACTTGGGTCACTAATTATATTTTCAAGGTGAAATATAATAAAGTAATACACATATTTAAATTTTAAAAAATTGTTACATTATTCTAAGTAAATCCTAATTGGAATGTTACATGTGGTATTAGAGATGCAGCTCAAACTCTAAGACTTAATGAGTTTGCTAATGCTTTCATAGCCTTACATTTAATAAAAAGGATAATTGTGAGAGATAGAGTATCTAGTGAGGGTACATCATTTGGTAATAATACAAACCCTCTATTTGATCCTAAACAATTTCATGTTGAGAAAACAACAAAGTTAGATCAAATTCTTGTAACCATGAATGAGATTAGGGACCAAATTATAGACCTAAAATAGGAAATTTATGGGTATGAAGAGCAATACAATCACTATGTACCTAAATATCATCTTGTTAAGTAGTAAATACCTCCATATCAAAGACATAAGGAAGTGCCTCAGGATGTGAGAGCATGTGTAGCTAAAAAATTGGTTATATATATGAAAAAGGTGAATCCATCTATGTTTTATGGAATCATTATGGGTGACAGAGCTAAAGTATGTTTTCTTAAGATAGATAATTATTTAGAGAATACAAAACTACTCCAAAGTCGCTAAAGTATTTTGGGGAGCTTACCAATTTTCTAGTGAAGTAGTTATGTGGTGGGTCAACAAAGTTATAAATGAATATTAACAAAACCACCACTAAACAGGATAATTTTGTGACATTTTTTAGATCATGATGTCTTACATAGTTATATTTTGACCAAAATCTTACAAATTTTTAGAATTTAAAAAAATGAAAACTATTGCTAAATGATTATTGGGAAAAATTGACCAAAGTCCTAAAATATGTACCTTAATATCAACATGATGAGAGGTTGAGAATTAGGAATTTCATTATGTAATTAAAATCCTATATTGGTGGAGAGGTGGATGTTCATGGGCCATCTACCATGGACCAAGTCTTTGAGAAGGCAATCAAGTAGGAATAGAAGTTGAAATCTCTTGCTCAGGTTAGAGATACATTTAATAAAAAGTTTAAAAGTTTTAAGCCAAATTTTATAAATAAGAACTAGAAGTAGAGGATTGGAGACTCTAAGAGTCAGCTTAACAGCCATAATTTTAGATTCAACAATGGTGCAAGTAAAAAGAAACTAGGTAATAGATTCAAAGTTGGTTTTAAGGGAAACCAATAATTTGACAGGAAGGGACCACCTAGAGGTTCCTTAATTTATGGAGATGACCATTTTTATCATGAATGTACCTAGGATAATTCAAATAAAAAAGGTTCTACTCCTCAAGAAAGAACATTTTAGCAATGTATTCATGTGATAGTTGATAATTGGCAAGCTAAATTCCAAGCTTCACCCATAAAACTATCAAGTATTTTGCTTGAACATCTAATTTCCATTCCAATAGATACAAGTGATAAGAAAATGTTTTAGAGATCCTAAAATTATAAATAAGTTATCTATAAAAGCTAGGGTAAGGTAAAATTCATGGTCGATAAAATATGGGAATGAGTCAAAGGTCAAAATTGACAAGTGTTTAGTTAAAGAGGAGATTAGATTGCTCGAATGCACAATACTAGTAGATATTTATGTAGAAATAATAGGGTCATGTGATGTGATCATAGGAGTCAATTTGATTAATAATCATAAATATAAGGTTGACTTCTACCTGAAGAAGGTTGAGTTTCTGGATGATTTTGGAAATTAGATACAAATTTAGGGTGAGAAAAGGGAGTTAAAAGTTAGGCAAATTTATGTAATATAACTCAAGAAGGTTAAAGGAAAAGGATGTAAAAAATTTAATGTCAAGATAAATTAAATATAAAAATATAAGGAAACTATGGATTTTCTAAGTTACCCCTCCATTGGTGCAAGACTTCACATGGCCTATAGAAGATTCATGCACCTATGAAGACCCAAGTGATTCAAGTAAAGCATGCAGAGACACTTCTCATCCATGCCCAATCCAAAAATAGAATTGAAGGTATATGTAATAGTAAGAGGATGGTCAAACTCACTAAAGGTTATATATGTGTGCTCATGCATAGGATTTTATGACACAAAATTCAAAAGGTGCATAGGATTTAGGATGTTGGGCCTAGATTCTGAAAGGCCTAAGTGAAGGAAGCATGTGAGAAAAAATAACAAATTAGGAAAAATGCACCAAAGACATTCATCCTTCATGTTAAATCTTATGCAAAGGTCCTTCCATAGACATATAATGTAGTATCATGCTTGTGCATAGGATTTTACATCTGCACCCTTCTATTATGTAGTTTGTAACCTCTCTCCCACCACTACCACATGGTAGCCTTACACTCAATAAAACACATAGAGGTTCCTAATTGCCCAAAAATAGTTCCATCCTTCCACATGTTATGTACATGCCCCTCTTTCCTAAGAAATCCAAATAGACTCTTCTAAGAGGCTGCCAAGATGATTCATGTCACCCTGTAAAGTTACACCTAAGGCCAACTAGGAAATGCCACGTGTTAAATGGCGTCTAAATATAAAAGAGGTAGTTAGAGCCAATTGAGAGGGGATCAAGTCATTTTCAATGAAATTAAATATATAAGTGACTATTAGTCATCAGAATGTGCATGCATGCCACCCTTTAATCCTATCAGAGCAATATTTGATTCCCCTATGCAAGTGTATCCCAAGAAGATCCTACCACTAAATTCAAACCCAATCACCAAGAAAACTTCAATAATTATGGTCACAACACCATCAAAGTAATTAAAGCTACACCTATCTCCCCAAGTGACACATTAACTATAAAATAGGCTTATTATCTATAAGATCCTGTCTCTCCATTATAAAATGGTGGAAACATTTTATCGACCTTAAAATACTAAAATTGCCTTCCATGAGAACTTGTATTAGTTAAGTCTTATAGATTAATGAGAATTAATTATACCTCTCTCAATTATTTTGATGATCTATGCACTATTTTGTGTTTTTTAATCTTTATTTGTTAGTAATGTTTACTTCTTTCATTGTCATCCATTCTTAACACCTCTTCATTGATCTTTGAACTCACCTATAGGTCATATTTTATGTGCACTAGGTTTTACATAGGCTTTATTTTTGGATAACCTTCCTCCCTATCAATAATATACTATATTCTCATGCCTCTATATAAAGCCTTTATGTATTTGGAGTATCTTTGGTAGAATATATGTGGAAATGTCTTTTTCTCAAGAGTTTGTGGTTTACTTATGCTAGTAGGAGTGATCACTCTATTCTGGGTGCATTGACTTTTATTTTTAGCATCTATTACCTTCTCCCTCCTTTTTTTTCAAAGAATCTAGGTTTATATCAGTGATATGTTACCTTGTTTCTCTTTAGGCATGTGTGTTAGTCTTAAACTAGGTGCACTTATAATAGAAGGAATCCAACCTACTCTAGATGCTCATCCCAATGAGCATAAGGGTCCCATACCTTGGGAACATTTCTATCATTTTAATGAGATAATCGATTCTCATGCACATATTTGAGTGATAATAATTCCACTCTCAATGCCTTAGAATTTTGCATCCTATGTAAGGCCTTTCTACTCAGAACCTCACTACCAAGCTTCCCCACACTATGGAGCATCCACAGGTGCACATTTAAAATGACAATAGTTTCTAGCATTCTATTAGGATCAATTTCAAATAAAAGCTAAATAATTAGTGCTACCCTTAGATATCAAGTGTTAAAAACACTCTATATAGTACCTAACAACTTCAAATGTCCAAATATACTAGTTTAAATAGACTAAGCACTTAAATATATGTCTTTCCACCCCCTATTCCATGAAAATGATACATTAGTGCCTCCCCATTTCTCATACCAAGATCAAGAAAACACCTATATATTTTCTGTAGTTTATCCCCTATGGAGACCTACTTATGATCCTAATCATTCCTATGTAAGCAACCTTATTCTTGATCAACATTATTATCTTCCTAATCCACCTCAAAATAACATCAATGATAGACACCTTGACTTCTGAAGATGACAAGGGAGATTAAAGTAGAGAAAGAGTATGGTAGGCAATGAGGAGTTTACTCATCAAACTCATGTTTAGTAGGATATGATTGAGCAGTATAGATTTGAAGAGTGCTTGGCTAGGAAGATAGTAGCCAAAGAATAACAAATACACTAGTTACATGCATAAATGTATCAAATTGAAACATAACCATGTACCCTGATTCTTTCCTTTCTTAGCTTCAAGTAGACTCCCCTTATGCTTACAAGCCAACCTACTAGGTAGAAAGCTTATGTGCCCAAAATCCATAGCTTTAGGCAAGGTAAGCTCCCTATTCCTTCAAACAGGCCTCCTGATTTCAAAGAACCAAGATTTAGAGGCCCCTTCCTATATAATAACATATGCCCATGCCAATTTAATAATACATCCTTCCTCAGGAGCCTCACACATAGTCATGGAATCCTTCCTAGACCATGCATCCTCACTTCATGATACCCAACCTTATGGAATTCCATTCTTCCACATCAATTGAATCCTCTTTCCCTCCCACCATCTCCCTTTTCAAATGAGTAAAAGTTATTTTGAAGGAAAGTAAAGATCACTCAAATAAGGAGGATACTTCAAGTGAATATGAAGAGGATTTCATCATTGTCAATCACCTCTATGCTATCACACTAGGAAGATCAACCCTACTATGAGAAGAAGAGAAAAGTGATCTGATGTCACAATAGGATGATGATCCAATGAATTAAGTTGTAATAGAAGGGGAGGAATTTAATGAGAAAGAGCCAATCTTTTCCACTCTAGAGTACATTATTAGGCCTGAGTCTAACCTTTATTAGGTGATTAAGCTATCATTTAGTGTTATGGAAGAGGATTCTAAAAATTAGGCCTTAAATAGGAGTGTGCACCTAAAGAGATTGACTATGATCACCATGAGGTGAGCCCATAGGATGGTGCATAAGTGAAATGTGATGAGGTACTCTCTTAGATAGATGAGATTTCATTTGATATGGAATATGATGCTTACAATGATGAGTGGCCAATTTTCACCATTATAATAGGCACTTATGAGTCTGAGTCAGATCTCTCTTGGATGGATGGGCTACCTTTTGATATTACATAGGAAGACCTTGGGGATGAGCAAATCCTTCAATAGGAATGTACAATTCAAGAGGAACACCCCAACTAGATTGAAAGAAGCACATAGACACTAACATGCAATGAAGATATTTAGGATTTGTTCTAAATCCTATGTGCAAGTCATGCCCATTTAAAAGTAGGCTATGATCTAGCCAAATTCAAGGATTGTACCCTTATTAATTAGGTTAGGGGGCAAGAAGGATTCATACCATTAGTTCATCCTTCTTTGAGGTTGAGTGTTGATTTTTTTGAGGTACTTAATGATGGATATCAACTCTTTGATGGCCTTATATATGATTACACACCCCTCAAATACATCATAGGTAGGCTTTGGCCTTAGCCTCCCAATAAGAATCAAAAAGATGAGAGGGAGGTTATAGTAGCAAATGGAATTTAATTCCATTATCCTAAGCACCTTACAAGGGAGTTTGCAAAAGATATAATGGGTTTACAAGGATAACCTACTAATTTCATGAGCTATTTGAGCATCATGCACAAGCCTCTCAAGCTCTAGAGGAGTTGGTCTGAGCAAAGAGTGTAGTTAATCACTCAAATATTTGGGAACAATTGGTTTGACATTGAGGACATCAGCTCATTAGAGGAAAGACTTATATGGAGCATGGTAGAGTCATTCATCAAAATGGAGCCTGGTCAAATAAACTCCCTTGATCACTCCTTCAAAGTAATTGGAGCATACATCTTTTGTATCAAATAGATACCATCGCACCTCTACCCATCACATATCAACAATAGGGAGGCATACCATATAAAATACCTAAGGGGTTTCTATGTTGATCTAATAGGGTGAAAGCCCATGCTCATAAGTTATATATAGTAGATTAGAGTAGCTTTCATTTTATTTCCCTAACTACCTATGTGCACATTGTATAGTCTTAGTTTAATTTTATTTCCTCAAAGTGAACTTTGCACATTTGTTTCTTGTTATTTTTATTTTTCGTCTTTAGGGTAGAGATTAGTTTAGTTTATTTAGATGAAAGGTGAAATAGATTACAAATTTAATGACTTTGTGCCCAATTGATTGCTTCAAAGGCCATTAAAATCTCACTTAGCAGGAAAATGGCCTATAGAGGTCACTAGAAGTGTTGAGTTTCTAAGTCACCCCTTGATCGATGTAAGGATTCCCAAGGCTTACATAATATTCACACACCCATGAAGACCCAAAAATTTCAAGTAAAGCATGTACATATACTTTTCATATCTACATGAGCCCAAAATAGAGGCACATGTTTATTTAGTAGTAAGAGGATGGCTCACATTCACTAAAGGTTCTATATATGCACATATGCATATGATTTTATGGTGTAGAAGTAAAAAGGCACACAAGTTTAAGGATGTAGGGCCCAAGTTCCAAAAGGGATAAGTGAAGGAAGTGTTCAAGGAGTAATCACAAATTAGGAAAAATACACCAAACACTTTTGAACATTTTGCACAATCTTATGCAAAGGTCCTTCCATAGCCATCTAATACATTGTCATGCTCATGCATAGGATTTTACATCTACACCCTTCTATTATGTAATGTGAAACCTCTCTTTTTCCACTACTAGATGGCATCCTAGTACTCAATCAAACACATAGAGGTTCCTAATTACCTATGAATAACACCATCCCTTTATATGTTGCATCTGCACTCCTCTTTCCTAATCAATATAAATGGAATATTCTAAGATCCCACTAAAATGATGTGTATCACCCTAGAAATTAGTACCCAAGTCCAACTAGGGAACACCACGTGCTAAGTGGAAGCCAAATATAAAAGAGCTAGTTTGAGGTAGTTGAGAGAGGATTAAGGCATTGCTATGGAAATTAAATTTTAAAGTGACTATTAGTCATAAATATGTGCATGCACACCACCCTCTAACCCTATTAGAGAGATATTCCATTCCCCTATTCATGTGTATCACAAGAGGATCCTTTCACCAACTTTATATTCAATATCCAAGCAAACTTTAAGATGTATGACCATGACACTTTCAAAGAACTTAAAGTTGTACCTATCACCCTAAGTGGCACATTAATTTTAAAATAAGCTTGTTCTTCATTAGAGCTTGTCTCTCCATTCTAAAATGGTGGGAACATGTTAATAACCTTACACTACTTAAATTTCCTTCCATGAGCACTTATATTGGTTAAGTCTTATAGATTAAAGAGAATTAAGTTCACTTCTTTTCTTTCTTTTGATGATCTGTGTGTTATTTTATGTTTTTTGATCTCTATCAATGAGTAATGTTAAATATTCTCATTGTAATTCATTCCTAGCACCCCCTCATTAAACTCAAAACTCACCTATAGGTCATATTCTATGCATAGTATGGTCTGCATAGGATTTGTCTATGGATAGCCTTTGTCCCTCTTAGTACTGCACTATGTTCATATGCCTCTATATGAAGCATTTATGCATTTGGAGTATATTTGGTAGAATCTATGTGGAAACATCTTGTTCTCAAGATTTTATGGTGTATTTATAGTATTAGGAGTGCTTTCTCTATTCTAGGCACATTGCATTTTACTTTTAGCATCTCTTACCTTCTCCCTCCCTTTTTCTCTCAAATATCCTAGGTTTAGATTAGTAGTATTTTACCTTTCTACTCTTTGGGCTTATGCATTGGTCTTAAAATAGGTGTGATTATAATATAGGGAATACAACCTACTCCAAAGGCTCATATAAAGGAATGTAAGGGTCCCATGCCTTAAGGACATTCCCATCATTGCAATGAGACACCTGATGCTTACACTCACAGTTGAGAGATAATACTTTTATGCCCAGTGTCTTGGACTCTTATACCATGTGTAAGGTTTTTTCCCTCAATTCCCCACAACCAATATTCCCCATGACATAAACTATCCATGGGTTCATGTTCTAAAGGACAAAAAAACTTCCCTTGAAAATTATCCATTCTTTAGGAATTTTCATGATGTTTTTCTAGAGGAATTGCCAAGATTACTTCCTAAACATGAGTTTGATTACTCAATCAATATCTACCTAGATTATAACTACAATCTAAATAACCATATAGGATGAGAACCATAGAATTGGTTGAATTGAAGGCTCAAATCCAAAAAAAATTGTCAAAAGGGTTGATTAGGACAAGTGTGTCACCATGGGATGCACTAGTTGTCTTCATCAAGATGAATGATGGTACTCTTCATCTTTGTATTGATTACAAAATGTTTAATAAAAAAACTATCAAAAAAAAATATCTACTTCCTTGTATAAATGATCTTTTCAATCAAATGTGAGGGGGAATAGTATTTTATAAGATTTATCTTAGAGCAAGATATCATTAGCTAAGGATTAAATATGAGGATATCCTAAAGACAATGTTTAGAAATTGATATGGGCACTATGAGTTCACTATGTTACCATTTGGGTTGACAAATACTCTAAAAATGTTTATGAATATCATGAAAAATGTGTTTAGAGATTATATAGATCATTTTGTTTTGGTCCTTCTTGATGACGTTATTATATATTCTAAGAATGAAGAAGAACAACATCAACATTTGGAATAGGTTTTGAAATGGTTGCATAAGCACAAGTTGTATGACAAGCTATCCATGTATACATTTTGACAAAATTGAGTTCAATATCTAGTAAATATTATCTCTACAAATGGTATTTTAATGGATCCAATAAAGATAAGAGCCATTATGGAGTGAACAAAACCAAATAATGTTCATGAGGTAAGGATTTTCATGGGATTAGCGAGCTATTATAGGTAGTTCATTCTATATTTTTCTAAGATAGTTAATCCAATTACCTATCTAAAATAGAGGAACCAAAGTTTCATTTAGATAGATAAGTGTGAAGTATATTTTGAGGAATTGAAAAGGAGGCTTAATTCATCACCAATATTGAGATTTTATGATCCTAATGGTCAATTTTAAGTGATCACAGATGCATCTAGGGATGGAATAGGAGGAGTCCTTATGAATGATGGTGTAGTGGTATCCTATGAATCAAGGAAGTTGAAGCCTTATGAGGTGAAATATGCTCCTCATGACCTATAAGTTACTATAATTGTTCATACATTATAAGTTTATAGGCATTATTTTTTGAGAAAATTGTCTAAGCTCAATATTGACAACTTGGGACTCAAATATATCTTCACCTAACCAAGACTAAATTATCATTAGAAGTTCTAGTTAGATCTCTTGTCTCATTATGATTTTGATATAAACTATAACAAATTCATGTAAAATAGAGTAGCTCATGCCCTAAGTCATATGACATACATAAAAGTCATGGATACTATCTGGAGTACTTTTAGGAATCAAGTGATAAAACTCTTTCCAAGAGATGAATTTATGATCAAGTCAGGAAAATGTTATCTAAGAATACTCAGAATCCTAGGTATAAAGTTTACAAAATATCAAATTATGGTCTTTTGTGATATAACAAAAGGATGTATGTTTTAGATCAGGATAATATAAAGAACACATTACTAAAGGAACTATACAATACCTCATATTTAGGATATCTAGGAGTAACCAAGCTCATGGTATAGCTTAGACCACTCTATTTCTATAATGGAATCAAGAAAGATACAGTGGACTTTATGTCATGCTATCTTGAATGTCAGCATGTGAAATCTAAACATGTGCACCTAGTTAGATTGTTATATCTACATGACATATTGGAATGGAAGTGGAAGGTGATAATTATCAAATTTGTCAAAGGTTTATCATTTTCATGGAATATGCATGACATGATATTAGTTGTAGTTGATAAATTAACCATGGTAACTATTTTTATACCAAATAATTTGATAGATGATGAACCTATAATTGCAAAGAGATTCATAAAATAAGTGTATTGGTTACATGGATTTATAGAGAATATCATTTTGGATGATGATATAAGGATAACTTATATATTTTTCTTAACTCTAAATTCAGATTTAGGTATGCAAATAAACTTTAGAACTACATATCACCCACAGGTTGATGGTTAGACTAAATGAGTTAATTAGGTGTTAGAGGATCTCCTTCATATGTATTTCATGGATTATAAATAAAAGTGGGAAGAGTATCTTTTATTGTTTGAGGTTGATTACAATAATGCATACCAATTAGCTTTGAATATGACACCATTTGAAGCATTGTGTGGAAGAAGGTGTAGGACACTAATCAGTTGGGACAAGTTGGAAGACAGGGTAGTCTTTGGACCTAAGATGATTTTAGAAATAGAAGATCAAGTTAGATCAATCAAGAAGATATTGGACAAGGAAAATGATGGGTATAAGAATTATATTTATTTGAAAATAATAGCTAGGCAATTTTTAATACTTGATAATGTGTTTTTACATGTTAAACTCTAGAATAGCTCAATTAAATTTGGGAAGTTAGTGAAACTTTCATCAAGATATGTAGGGCCTTAGAGTTATTATATATGTTTAATAATATAGCATATAGGATATATTTACACTATCCATATATCTATTTCATAATGTCTTCCATGTATCTTATCTTAAAAAGTATGTAGTTGATCCTTCACATGTGTTGGATTGGAATGCTTTGCAAGTTCTTGATTATGTAGTGGTAATTGTATAAATAATCAAAGTAATTAATAATCACAAACTTAGTTTGCATAATAGTGAGGTATCATAGTGTAATGTCT
>JARHVA010001450.1:1342500-1370000 GCA_037957365.1 Torreya grandis
TGCATATGTTTGATGAACTAAATATATTTATTATTGATTATTCCTATATTTAATAGGTTTTATACCTTCAAGTTTGAAGTAATATGTTTGAATCTATTGGTTATATATTATATTAACCAAATATCACATTTTTGGTACTAATTAAGTAGTGATACAAACTTCACTAGCTTATTTAGCATCACCAATGCCAAAATGAACGTAATCTAATCAAGTGGTGTGTATGAATTTGACTAATCCTAGAGATATCCGAAGTAAATTTTAGTTAAACATTAACATTTTATATGTATAATTTCATGTCTATTCAATACCATGTTAGAAAATATTTATTTATGGTACACATCATGTTTTAAAAATCTTACAACACATGAGTACTCTGTTGTCTCTCTATTTTCCTGCACTATCACTATATACTCATCCATAAAGGGAGGACCACTCCATGATGAGGGATTGTGTAGGGGATCAATGGTCTATATTTGATGTGGAAAAGTTCTTGGGTAATTCTCTCCTTCCCCATAATAGTACTTATTTGGAGACTACACTTAAGATTAGCATAGATAGTAGAGTTCAGGGAACTCATGCTCTATGGAGACTTGTGTCTTGTATTATATTTATTATTATTTAAATATTATTCTAGATGAAATGTAATTATTTACTCATTTTACATTGACAATAGTGGTTATATTATTATACCAACCATGGTTATAAAATTTTAAGTACTTTTTATATTTAGTTATGTTTTGTTTTATATGATGCTAGTGATCAGTAATAGGTAGATGTTACATTTTTATTTTATAGTTAACATATTTAATTTGTTATACTTGCAGATGAGGCTAGGATATGCCTGATAAATTTATAATAAATTAACTCATATTACTCTTTCTTTCTATTAAGTTTGATAGCATTTTTTAACTTTTATCTCAATTTAAGATGAGTTCGGATGTAATTATCCATAATTTGTTGATTTTGATTCTAACATTTAAAAACCTATAATTCCTAACAAGTGTGTTGGAAAATTCATGTTTTGTAATAAAATAGGTCATCACTAGGCTAAAGAACAAATATGAAGTGGATTGCATGTTTTTGGAAGCATTAAAATCAATTCAGCTTAGTTCCAAAACTTGACCATACTATTTCAAGTTGTCACATTTTTGGACTTAGCTCCAGAACTCTATATTTAAGCTCTAGAATTATTTGAATTAGATCTGGTACTCCTTTATATAAGCTCCAAAAATTTCACGGCTAGATATAGAACTGATAAGGATCTATTCCAAAATGGATGGTGATCTGTCAGGTCAATGATCCCATTAAATCAGGACTAGATTCCTAATTTATGTATTTGTAGAACCAAGACATTTATCACATAGCTAGACATCCAACCACATCTTTATCCAACATCTATTCTAGGTATGATTCAATTCCATCATATCTATGAAATAGTTATAGCCATCAAATAATCTATATATACAGACCTAGGAATTTAGGAAGATATAGAAGAAGATCATTGAAGAATAGAGAGAAAAGGATAGATTATCACATTTTTGTAATACATAAAATTTTATCAATGAAATAAGCCATATCTATTTTGAAAGCAAATTAAATTTTTTAATCCTATTTCTAGGCGGAGTAAGGGACCACTCCTCCAAAGAACTAGGATCTTCATTTTTGGTTGGTATTTATATTTTATTCACAAAAGCAAATAGGTAACTATGCTAAATTTATAAATGTTTCCTATTCCTTAAAGTTAAATTTTTTTGTAAATTTTTTTCTGCAAGAATTTTAGATTAAATTCTCATTTCTTTGTAATCATTTTTTAGCAATATATTTTATTCTGCAAAAGTGTGTTTATTTCCAACAATCTATTTTATTCTACAAAAGTGTATTTATTTCTAGCAATCTATTTCATTCTACAAAAGTGTGTTTTATTTCTAGTGATCTATTTCATTTCTACAATGTGTGTCTACTTCTAGAAAATTCGCATTGATTGATTCCAATAAGGTTTTAACCAAGAAGTCCTCAAGACATTAAAACCCCCAAAACAAAAAGAAAAAATACAAATACCTACAATCAATTAATAAATCACTATGATTCTTCTTAATGCATATAGCTTTAAACACAACCCTGGTTAAATCTGACATCAACAAGAAGTTGATTAAATGAAGGGAATGACAACACCCATCATTTTTGGCACCATTGCTAGGGACTCACTAGTTATAATTTTCTAATTACGTGTCAACAAGAGCATCAATCACTCATTTAGTAATTAAATAAATTTTCCATAATTTATGAGTAGACCACGAGACTCCAAGGGAAGATTTCTCCCAAAAATATCTAAACAAGAATTTCCATCATCCTCTAGTTTAAGAAAGGATGCTGAGCAAGAATTGGAGGCACCATTATCTCCTACAAAACAAGAAGTAAAATTGGCATTTTTGGAATTTTTGGATCAATCACCAAAACCAAGTAAAACCTTAGGGAGGAAGATTATTTCTCAAGATCCATTGAGGAAAAGTTTTGATTCTCAATTGAGTAGTCAACCTCCTACTCCTAACTTTTCACCATCCCCAAAATAGACCACATACCACATTGACTAGGAGAAGGGACTAGAAAATACTAGAAAGATGGCATGAGAATCTAGAAGAGAACCTGAGAGAACCTTTACCTGTCCCATTTAGATTGAGGATGATGAAACAACTATGAAAAACATCTCACCCACACACTTTCCCACATTTATAGGAATGTCATTTGAGGATCCTGACCAATTTCTATTTGAGTTTAAAGTACTATGTTAGACTTATGATTACAAGACAGATAATAAAAAATTGAAGTTGTTTCCATCTACTCTAAAGAATGTAGTAATGAGGTGGTTTATGGGATTAGAATCTAATTCTATTACCAATTGGGAACAAATGGAAACTAACTTCCTAGACAAATATCAAGATTATTGTAGAGGAAGAAATCAAAAGGAAGAATTTTTCAAAAACAAACAGGAAGAAGATGAAAATATGGAAGATTATTTGCATAGATTCCTCTTTGTGAGTAAAAGTTGTGGATTTTTACTTCAATAAGATTTAAATAAAACCATTTTTCTCGAAGGTATGGATGATGAATCTAGGGAAACCCCTGATTTAATTGGTGGAAGAAACATTGCTCAATTAAGAATGGATGAAATCATAGAAATTTGTAGAAACTATTCAAGGACGAGGGGTGCACCTAAAAAGGGGAAAATGGTTAAAAATTCAAATCTAGATATGAAAAAATTGATGGATGATTTGAAAAACTTTAAAATAGACATATTACCTCAATTAACCTCCACCATGGATGGATTGCAAGCTAAAGAAAATGCCCAAATTGGACCATTATCCATGTATTGCCCTATATGCAGGAAGAAGCATGCAATAAGGGAATATCCTTTGGATAAAATAGAAGTATGTCTTGTCTGTGAATCTAAAGAACATGATATTCATGCTTTTTCTCTTCTTTCACTCATAAAAAATAGCTCAAATAAACTAGTACATCATCCACCACAGAAGAATTAAATTTTGTTCAGAGACAACCTAACCAAGGATAATTTATGCCAAGACCAACTCCTAATCCTTGGATGATGCCATGGGGAGCTCAAATAGTACCATAAAGTTGGGGACAATGACCTTAGGCCCCTCAACCCACATGGCATCCTCAAGATTGGGCAAGTCAATCTTGGTATACTCAAGGACATCAACAACCTTGGGTTGGTCAAGGAAATCCTTATGCTTGGCCACAACCTAGATGGGGCCCTAATAAATATGTGCAAGGGAAGGCATATCCAAATTAGAACTAACAAGCCATAATGGGACCTCTAGCACCAAATCCATAGATTGAAAACATAATCCAAATACAAAAGATATCACAACTAGTAGCCAACCCAAGAAACAAATAAACAACTCCTGTATACAAAATAGAACCAGTAAAATCAGTTGATTTATATATAAGAGATTGTAAAAACATTCAAACTAGATCTAGGAAAATAGTTAGCAGTCCACCTATTATAATCATTGAGATGACAAAAAAAGCTAAAACCCATAGCATAGTTACACTTAAAGAAGATGACAAAGAAAAAGATAAGGAACCAAAAAGAACTTCTACTGAGATTCTATTTCCAAAAAGACATAAAGAAATCAGAGAACTTAAGGAATCTGAATTGGTGTAAGAACTAAAAAGATTAAATATTGCAATACCATTGTTACAAGCAATTAAGAATATTCCAAAGTTAAACAAGTTAATCAAACTGTTATGTTTTAAAAAACCTGGAAGAAAGAAGTAGTACCCCAAGACTATTTAGGTAGATGGGAAACTTGTTGATTTATTAGTAGGAAAACTCCTACTACCCAAATATGGAGATCTTAGAAGTATTGTTATTTCTATTTCTATAGGGAATAAGGATATACATAACATTTTGATTGATTTGGGCACAACTATCAATGTAATCATAGTGGACACTTTGAAAAAATTATCATTAATAGGCATACAACCTATTAATACCATATTGTAGATGGCAGATCAATCTATAGCAAAACTAGAAGGAGTTATTGAAGATGTGGTAGTAATGGTGGAATCATGGGAATATCTAGTCAACTTCCTTATCTTACAACTAAAAGGTAAAACACTTAGTTATCCCATTATTTTGGGGAGACCATGGTTAGCTATAGTTGCTACCTTAATTAATTGCAGGTCAAGTGATATGACTATTTCAAATGGTAAGAATTCTAAGCAAATTTCATTATATCCATCTGCATGACCTTTTTTTGATAATCAAGTGAAATTATGGGTCGATAATCCTAATATTAATGAGAAAAATCTATCTTCTTTGGCTATGATAACATTGTAGGATCATGTACAAGAAATAGATGATATGGTTAATCCTTCATTAAATAAACATCAATCATTATTGAAGCAGTCAGGATTAGTTCTAGAACATGCAGAATCTATTCTGAAACCATCACAGTTAGTTCTAAAACCACACCAATTCTCTACAAATGAAGACAATTTCACTCTAAATGAATGTGATTTCTCTTGGTGAGAGGAAGGATCTATAGCTTCATCTTTATAGATATCAGGAGATGATGAAGAATTTTTGGAAAACAATAGTAACGAGGAGTTTGACCTATAATAAGATAAGTATCATAAGTCTTCCTACTGTCCCTTGTCTAGCATTCTACCTCTAGGAACTTTCAAATATGTTGTTACATATCATATGTTGTTACCACATTCCTATCCACTAAATATCTTAATGGAACCCTTTCAACAAATTAGTTCATCATATCTTGGAACCAAACACGTTGAGATTCAACTAGGAATTTTTTTGAATATTAATAGCTAGTTAAAAAATAATGAAGAAGTCAATAGACTAGTTAGGTAACCTCAGAGAAGGATTAATCTAGCCTTAAGGGATATAGTCAAATAAGAAATTGAAAAACTATTACAAGTAGGTTTTATCTACCCTATCTCAGATAGCCAGTGGGTGTTGCCTCTTGTAATTGTCCTTAAAAATAATGGAAAATGGAGAATTTTTATTGACTATAGGAAACTAAACAAAGCCACCCTAAGAGATTACTTTCCCTTACCATTCATAGATCAAGTCTTAGACAACCTTTCAGGTAAACAATTCTTTATCTTCTTAGATGGATTTAGTGGGTATAATCAAATCAAAGTTGCTACTAAGGATCAGGAAAAAACTACATTTACTTGTCTATGGGGTACCTTTACTTACAAGGTATTGCCATTTAGACTATGTAATGCCCTAGCATCCTTTCAAATAGTTGTATTAGCAATTTTTGTAGATTTAACAAATGACTGTGTGGAGGTATACATGGATGACTTTACTGTGTATGGAGATACATTTGATGATGCCTTACAAAAAATGGATAGAGTATTAACAAGATGTGAACAACATCACATGTCTCTTAGTTATGAGAAATTTTTGATGATGGTTGATGAAGGGATTGTATTAGGGCACCATATTTCAAAAAGAGGAATTCAAGTTGACCAAAACAAAATCAATATTATTTCAAACTTGCCTATTCCTCAAACTCCCACATATATCAAATCATTTTTAGGACATGCTAGATACTATAGGCACTTTATCAAGGATTTTAGTAAAATTGTTACCCCCATGTTTAATTTGCTTACCAAGGACTGTGAATTTCTTTGGGATAAATAGTGTCAACATGCTTTTAAAGAAATTAAAGAGAAATTAGTAACTACCCCAATATTTCAAGGACCTAATTGGGAGAAACCTTTTCACATCCAAAATGATGCCTCAAATACCTCAATTGGTATAGTTTTGGGACAGAAAGATGAAGAAGGAAGAATGTATATTATTTACTATCTCAGTAAAAATCTTACTCCCACTAAAATCAATTACACTACCACTAAAAAAGAATTTTTGGATGTGATCTATGCAATCAATAAATTTAGATATTACATTATAGGGTACAAAATATTTGTACATACAAATCACTCAATAATTAAATATTTAATGAACAAACTAGTGGTTAGAGGTAGAATAATAAGATGGTTATTACTTTTATAAGAATTTGATATTACCATTATAGACAATCCAAGCAAATCTAATGTGGTAGTTGATTTCTTGTCAAGATTGACCACTACAGGGGAGCAAAATCTAGTCAAAAATAACTTTTCGGATGAATAATTGTTTGTTATTTTAGCTAATACACCATGGTTTGCTGACATGGCAAATTATCTTGTAATAGGGAAATTTCCTCCTTTCACTAAAAGGAAAATAAAGAAATTAATCAAAACCAGTGCATAGTTCAAATGGTTAAAAGGAATGTTATTTAAATGTGGTCCTAATTTGGTTTTATGCAAGTGTGTGAGAAAAGATGAAATATTTGACATCCTCTGGGCATGTCATGATGAACCAAATGGAGGACACTATTTAGTGAAAAGAACAACTCACAAGATACTTGGCACTGGTTACTATTGGTCATCTCTGTACAAATATGTGAAGAGATATATCAGGTGGTGTGATCCTTGTCAAAGGATGGGATAGCCAACCATTACCAATGAAATGCCTCTACAACCACAAGTAATGATTGAACCATTTGAGAGATGGGGATTAAATTTTTTTGGACCCTTCAATCCTCTTTCATAGGGAAAAGAGCACATTCTTGTGTGTATTGATTATGTAACAAAATGGGTAGAAGTGCAGGCTTTAACAAATGCCACTGAAGAAGCAGTTGCTAATTTCATTTCGCATAGAATTATGGTAAAGTTTGGATCACCAAGAAGCTTAGTTTCTAACTAGAGACCACAATTTATGTCCAATATGATCCAGGCCTTCACAATGTATTATCATATCAATTATAGGAAGTCATCTCCCTATCACCTGTAAGCAAATGAACAAGTTGAAGTAACAAATAGAGAATTAGAAAACATCCTCACTAAAATAGTTGAATCTAAAATAAGAGATTGGGTAGAAAGACTACCTGAAGCTATTTGGGCTTAAAATACAACTTGGAAAACCACAACAGGGTTTTCACCATATGAGTTAGTCTATGGGAAAAAAGCCTTGTTGCCTATTGAGTTTGAACTACAAACATTGAGGACAATAGCTAAGGTGGGAATTAAATTTGATGTAGCTCAAAAGGAGCGAATCCTTCAACTCAATGAATTGGATGAATTTAGAATGGAAGCACTTCACCAAACAAAGATAATCCAAGGTCAAAGTAAGCAATGGCATGATTCACATATCAAGGAAACACAATTCAAAGTAGGAGATTGGGCATTATTGTTTCATTCTAAGTACTAATAATTCAAAGGCAAATTAAGAACTAGATAGTTGGGACCTTATTAGATCAAGCAGATATTTGACAATGGTTCTATCTAGTTACTTTCCATTGATGGCAGTAGAAGAATACTCGTGGTTAATGGACACAGGCTAAAACTTTATAGGAAGCCTCCTACTAAGAATGAATTCTTGAAGTAGATTGAAGCAAACAAATAATTTGATCATATGGAAGAACCTAGTTCTTCTAGAATGATCAAATAATCAGATGAAAAGACCTAGAATAAATGGAAGAGGATGAAAACTAGTAAATGCCATTCTCTTCTTTAAAAAAAAAGGATCAATTAAAAACTAGTGATGGCAGTTGATTTTCTCAAACAAAAAGGGGATCAATTGAAAACTAGTGATGGTAGTTGATCTTCTCAATTAAATGGCTAATTCAAATATATTTTTTTTTATTCTAGCTATTTTCTTTCTAACCATTTTTTTAGGAATGATGAGTCATCATGATAGAGGGATTACATCATCAAGGATGGTAATTATGTTTTTAACTTGTTAAAAGATAAATTGAAAGTTTGCATGTGTGATTAGACTTAATTTAAAAGATTAGTAGTATGAGTGATCTATTGTGCATCATAGTTAAATGTGCAAAATCATGAGAAGGATATTGATGATGGAATGAGTTGGTGGATAGTCATATAGAATCATTCTTATTATTGCATCAACAAAGTAAAATCTAGCTATAAAAAAATTTAAAAAGAGATACAAAAAATTAACTCCATCAGTTCTGCAATTGAGTATAGTAGTTCCGTAGTTGAAATTGCTAAGTTCCACAGCTGAGTATAGTAATTTTGCTACCAAATTTGCTAGATCAGCAACTGAATCTACTAGTTTTGTAGCCAAAATTATTAGTTCTACCAATAAGATAAGCAATCTTTATCTGACCTGTGTAAGATGCAAGAAGAATGAATCATGGGAATCAAAAATAAGTTAGAACCAAAAAATGATACCCAAATCCTTACAGATGAAGAAGTAGCAACTAGCTTTCAACAGGCAGGATGGCTGGAGTTTTTGACAAAATTTCCCAAATATAACGATGAATTGGTAAGATAATTTTTTATCAATTTAGAACAAATAAGAATAAAAATTTAGAAGGTTTTTATTCCTTTTTCTATGAAAGTAATAAGTGAGATGTCTGGAATACCAATAGTGCATGTCCCAAACCCTGTCAAACGGACATTCAAAGACTTGGCTGAAACTCTATTGAAAGAAGGGGAAGCTAAACCCCAGTATATATATAATATAAAGAAAATCATCAAAGGAGTCAAAAGGGCTAGCTTGCCCAAACCCTTTGATAGAGTAGCATTTTGCATAGTTAAATATTTAACTTGTGATGGATAATTTGAGGATAGTAGGAAAAGAAGTCCTAAAAATCCTTATACACCTTAGATATGGAGCCAAAAAACTAGAATATATAGTAAACCTTCTACGGTATCTTTTTGACTCCATCCAGACCATGGCCCAGAGGTATTCTTGGGGTGTAGGAACAATCAAACATCATGGGTTAGTGAATTTATTATGTTAGCACCATTTCTTTTCAAAGAAAAATGGGGAAGAAATGTGGGACAAATTTCTTGGCAAATTTGGGCAAAACCCTAGTATTGCCAAAAGAACAATAGCAACTCCTCCTGCTCTTTTAGTTTATTTGAAAACTACTACCATTGCTGAGGAAAATAAAAAATTATGGGAAGTGGAAATACCAAAAAGAAAAAAATATGAAAGAAAAGTGAAAATTACAAACCCTACTGTGCCTTCTCAAGAAATTTCTTCTGCTATTAAAGCTACATAAGAACTGATACATATCTCTGATAGTGACAATTCACCTAGACTTGAGCAGAAGGTGAACATTATTAGAATTTATAAAAGGAAACCTATGTCTACACATTTTAAGGCTCCTCAAGAATTAAAACATCATAAAAAGTCTAAAAAAATTTTAGAGGAGATGGAAGAACAAGAAAGGATACAAACTGAAGCTGTTGATATTTTGGGCAGCATGGCCATGACTCCTCCTAAACCAAGCCAAATAGAAAAGGAAAAATGAAATAAAAGATTTGAGGAGCCAATTTTCCAAGAAATGGGTGAGACAGTAGCACCATCACATACTAAATATGAATAGGCATCTTGGAGAAGGAAAGGGAAATCCCCTATGGTGGAAGAAGAATGCTTAACTCCCTAAGAAATTTTAGAAAAAGAACAAAATCAATAGATTAAATAGGCTCTATTTTTTTCTAGAGTAGAAATCATTATCAAGGAAAAGGATGAGGAATTGAACTTCCTCAAACTCAAATTAGAATAGAAAGAAATGCTCTTTAAAGAATTAACAAACCAATTCAAAACCATGAATGAGGAATTAGCAGAGATTAAAAGGCAACTGATGGAGAATGAGGAAAAATGTACAATACAGACCTCTATGTCAATAGTCTCTACATAGACTGAATTAACTTATCTGTCACTCAAGCAGTTATGGGATGATACATGTAGAGAACTCAGTGTAATCAAGGCATCCAATACAGACTTGAAAGGCAAACTGGCAAAAGAAGAGAAAGTAAGGAAGGAATGGGAAGACAAATTTTACAAGGATGCAAATGATAAGTATAAATGTCTTGTGAAAATACAAATAGTTTATATGATGAGTGAGAAAATACTTGTGTACAGAAGACCTTCTCCTATTATAGCATGTTTTTAGAGGAACAATTCATTCATTGGTAGTTGGCAAGGATAGCATGTCGCCTTCCACATGAAATAAAAGATGAAGCTAATTTCTCGGCTACCTACTTCTTAGCAAATACAGAATAGAAAAACCTTTTTTGTGAATTTTACCTTTGCAATTTTATGCTAGAAATAAATATAGGTTTTATGATCAATTTGTATGTAGGGGAAATCTAGCTTAACACATTTATCTCTATTCTTTAAAATCAGATTGCATGACAAGAAAGGGAGTCAGAGCATTGGTCAAAGGCTAGTTCATCCGGTCTCTGTATGAGAATTCATTATGGTAACCCACTCACCTTTGCTACACATTTCCAATCCCATGCATTTGATGACAAATCTACATAGATTGAATTAACTTATCTACCACTCAAGTAGTTATGGGATGATACATGTAGAGAACTCAGTGTAATCAAGGCATCCAATATAGACTTGAAAGGCAAACTGGCAGAAGAAGAGAAAGTAAGGAAGGAATGGGAAGACAAATTTTACAAGGATTTAAATGATAAGTATAAATGTCTTTTGAAAATAAAAATAGTTTGTATGATGAGTGAGAAACTACTTGTGTATAGAAGACCTTCTCCTATTATAACAAGTTTTTAGAGGAACAATTCATTCATTGGTAGTTGGCAAGGATAACATGTCGCCTTCCACATGAGATAAAAGATGAAGCTAATTTCTCGGCTGCCTACTCCTTAGCAAATATAGAATAGAAAAACCTTTTTTTTGAATTTTACCTTTGCAATTTTATGCTAGAAAGAAATATAGGTTTTATGATCAATTTGTATGTAGGGGAAAGATAGCTTAACACATTTGTCTCTGTTCTTTAAAATCATATTGCATGGCAAGAAATGGAGTCAAAGCATTGGTCAAAGGTTAGTTCATCTGGTCTCTATATGATAATTCATTATGGTAACCCACTCACCTTTGCTACACATTTCCAATCCCATGCATTTGATGACAAATCTAGGGGACCTTATCTTTTCAATTTACAACAAAGCATGGATGTCTTCACCTCTTATTAGAAGGAAAATTTTGATAATATCTATGATGAATGTTTAAAAAGATGGGAATTTCTTTTGATGGCACTAAAAAGAAGGGAAATAATATCCCCTTCAAATTTGATCTAGAGTCTAGAAAGGGTAAAAGCTTTATGCACAATAATTCCTCAGATCAATGAAACTCCCTGGTGCATATGGATATGCATTCAGACAAGGCCACCTCTACTTCTCACTCCCATATCTCCTTGGAAAAATAGAGAACTTTAAAATCCCACTTAATTTATAGAATGGAAAAGAAAGTTAGAAGCAAGAGCTGGGTATAGTACCTCTAAATCAAAGCATTGGGATATTCAGTTCTACCCATTTTATTTGAGCAATCAAATGGAATGTAGGATATACAATCCTAAATTTGAAGAGTGAAGTTTGTAAAGGGACTTACAAACAAGTAAGTATGGGGGAAATGATGAGGCTAGGATATGCTCAATAAATGAACTCATCTTACTCTTTCTTTCTACTAAGTTTGATTTCATTTTGTAGCTTTTATTTTGATCCAAGATGAGTTAGTATGTAATTATCCATCTTTTGCTAATTATGATTCTAACATTTAAAAACCTGTAATTCCTAACAAGTGTGTTGGAAAATTCAAGTTTTGCAATAAAACATGTCATCACTAGGTTAGAGAATAAATATGAAGTGGATTGAATGTTTTTGGAAGCATTAGAATCAATTCATCTTAGTTTTAGAACTCCACCATACTATTTCAAGTTGTCGCATTCTTGGACTTATCTCTGAAACTCTATATTTTAGCTCCAGAATTATTTGAATTAGCTCTGATACTCCTATAGATAAGATCCAAAACTTTTGTGGCTAGATATATAAATGATAAGACTATATTCCAAAATGGTCAGTGATCTATCAGGTCAATGATCCCATTAAATTAGGATCAGATTCCTGATTTCCATATTTGTAGATCCAAGACATTTATCACACAATTGGACATCCAGCCACATCTTAATTCATCATCTATTTTGGGTACAGTTTAGTTTTAGATTAAGGTAAAAATAGGTTTTGAAGGGACCCCAAAACCATGAAATAAAGGATGAAAGATATAATAATAACGTCCACAGGTGAAACCTTTTACCTACTTCTAAGTAGTATCAAAAATAGGTTTTACAGGGACCTGAAACCACAATTCAAGAACATCAAAAGATAGACCCCAAGTTTTACAGAGACCTGGAAACTCCAGTGTGATAAGAAAAAAAACTAGAAAATGGAACCAGTTATTACATCCAACTAAAAGGACCAGGATAGTAATAACTCAAAGAACCTATTCTTCTAATTCCAAAATCGTCTTCACCACTTCCTTTCCAATCACAGAAGTGTCCTGTATAGATATAGCAAGGTTAAATTTAGTTCCATCATATCTATGAAATAGTTACAGCCATCAAAGCATCTATATATATATACCTAGGAATTTAGGAAGATATAGAATAAGATCATTGAAGAATAGAGAGAAAACGATAGATTAGCACATTTTTGTAATACAAAACATTTTATCAATGAAATAATCCATTTCTATTTTGAAAGCAAATTAAATTGTTCAATCCTATTTCTAGGTGGAGCAAGGGCCCACTCTTCCAAAGAAATAGGATCTTCATTTTTAGTTGGTATTTATATTTTATTCACAAAAGCAAATAGGTAATTCTGTTAAATTTATAAATTCTTCAAACTACTTAAAGTTAAAATTTGTTGTAAATTTGTTCCTAGGTGTTTTAGATTAAATTATCATTTCTTTGTAATCATTTTTTAGAAATATATTTTATTCTACAAAAGTGTGTTTATTTATATTAATCTACTTTATTTTGCAAAAGTGTGCTTATTTCCAGCAATCTATTTCATTCTACAAAAGTGTGTTGATTTCTAGCGATCTACTTCATTTCTGCAATGTGTGTCTACTTCTGGAAAATTCGTATAGATTGATTCCAATAAGGTTTTAAGCAAGAAGTACACAAGACATTAAAACCCCCAAAACAAAAAGAAAAAAAATACAGATACCTACAATCAATTACTAAATTGCTACGATTCTTCGTGTTGCATATAGCTTTAGACATAGCCCTGGTTAAATATGACATCAATAGGTAGTTGATTAAATGAAGGGAATGATGACACCCATCACTTGGGTTACTAATTATATTCTTGAGGTGAAATCTAATTAAAGAATATGTAGATTTAAATCTATAAAAAAAACTATTACATTATTCTAAGTAAATCCAAGTGTGAATGTTACATTAATGACAGGGTGAATCCTTTTCACATTCCACTTTGGTAATGTGTACCACTATCCTCTCATATGAATTAATTCCTCTTTCATGTATTTATAAGTATATATAAAGGTTCAGATTCTTCCATATACTGACATGTATATAGGAAATGCAAGTATATATAGAGGTTTCATATATCAATCTAGTGGTATATATAAAAGGGGACCATTTGGAGGGATAAGGAACCAATTTGGGGGTTTTTTAAACTAGAAACTCAAAAAAAATTACATTCAATCAAATCAACCATTATAAAAAAATTAAATATTAAAGACAAATAATTATAATTGTATCTATAAATAGAAAACATAATCATATTCAATGATCTATGGATTGATATTTGTAATTGGAAAACACAACTAGTTGAGTCAATTGGGAATGCAAGAGTTATTCAAACATGTAAGTAAAAAACACATAATGAATTGGCCTTAGTTGATGGAAATGTGTTTTATCATATTCAAGGGCACATTACTCCATGTAAATTTTTTCTCAAATTGAAATAACTATATGATCCCACTTAGAGCTACAATTCATTCAATTACAGTTGAAGTTATTCAACCTCAAGTTAAAATATGGTGATGTGAGGAGATTGTCTTCAAAAACACATGAAATCAATCATGATGTGGATGCCACACATGTTAAAATTAACATCCATATGACCAAATTCATATAAACCATTCTTCCCAACTATTCAAACTATTTGGAGTCTCTATAAGTAAACAATCAATTGAAGACTTTCACATTTGATTAACTAGTTGAAAAGATGCCATAAAGAGAAGATGCCTTTGGAAGAAAAACTAATTCCGTAGGATAAAGTCCATGTTATGTAAATGGTAATTATTCCAAAACATCCAATAAGGCCACATCTTCCAAAAGTGAAATAAATAATAAATAAAATAATAAAAACATGGGTAAAGGTGGCAAAAAATGAAATTTGAGGCGGTCAAAATAAAATTTAGAATGATAAAAAAAAACCTCTACTACAAATGGTGTGACAAAAAAATAAGCCAAAAGACTCACAAATGTAGAAAACCATGGGATAAAATTGAAGCATACCATAAGAATAAAGATAAACAATCAAAGAAATAAATTAAAGAGTTAAACTCTACTCAATTCACTAGTGAATGTGTGTTTTATAGTATAGATGATGAATAAAATACTATCTCAGTCAGTTCTTCATGGTTTGATGCTTGGGTTCTTGATAGTGGTGCCACACTACATACAACTTTATAAAAATATTTATTTGATGAGTTAAGTGAATAAAGTTGTGGTTTAGTATATCTCATAGATATATCAAGTCTATAATGACAAGGAAGAGGTACAATACAACTCAAGTGTCAAGGGATTCTAGATTTTAAACCTTAAAATGTTCTATACCTTCCTCAATTAAATGAAAACTTTATGTCCCTAGTTCTCATTAGGAAATAAGTCCATTTCATATTTTTGGATAATGGTGACATCATTATTAAAAAAATGTGATATGCAGTCATCTTAACTAGATATAAGGAAGGAAAATTACTCAAACTCATGGGTAAGCCATAAAATTCAAGAAATTATGCTAAACTCATTAAAGATAAAATGCCTCAAAATATGTTTTGGAATGCTATATTTGGGCATACTCACTATAAAAAAAATTGGTGTGTTAAAAAAAATGGTGATGATGGAATGCCTACCTTACCTAGAAAGTTAGATGAAAAGTGTAAAGCCTATATTTTGGCCAAACAAGTAAGATAAACATTCCAAAAATCATAATGGAGAGTTGATAAAAATTTGTAATTGGTTCACTTAGATTTTTGTTCTCTTCCAATTTTCTTAGCTGATGGACATAACTAATTCATGTTGTTTAGTAATCACTACATTATAATGACTTAGATATACATACTAAATAAAAAATTATAAGCCTTTGATACTTTTCAAACTTTTCAAACCATGATTGGAAACGAAGCTTAACCTACATAAAAACATGTAGGATGGATAATGGAGGTGAATACACTACAAATAATATTGAATCCTATCTCGATCAAAATGGGATCAAACATCATCTCATAGTTCCTCAAACTCCATAATAAAATAGACTTGTAGAAAGGACTAACAAGATTATGATGAATATGATTCATGCTATATTGTACTTCAAAGGGTTAAATCTAATTTTTTGTGTCGAAGAAGCTAATCACCATCAACAACACTCTAATTAAATACTCTATGTGAGATGTGTGTGGTCATCTTCCTTCATTGTGACATTTTCATATTTTTGGATCCACTTACTACATATTTATTCCAAAAGAGAAGAGGAACAAGCTAGAACACATGAGTCACAAATGCTTTCATTTGGGATATTCTGAATCCTCCAAGGCATACAATCTATATGATAATAAGAGAAGAAGAATATTATTGAAAGATAAGTTGTATTTTGTGAAATTGTAAAGGACAAAGCCAAAATTGATCAATAATTGAGTCAATTTGATAAATATTCAAAGTTTAATTTCCTATAGGAGAGTGATTTGGATGTGATGAACAATGAATGGTGGATTTCCAACTGGGAATCCATTGATTCTTCACTATCTTATATACATGATAATGAAAATCCTCTTGAAGGATAAAGTTAAACTTCATCAAAAAATGAAAAAGATCCACAAGAATAGAGGATAAAATTGAAGGAACCTTAGAATATGAAATTAAAGCACCTAAACTATATAAAATATGCCTTAGTGGGCCACCTAGACATTGAACAAAGTTATACTTGATAAAGTTGGTAAAATAAGTTCTAAAAGTGTACATGCAACTGCATCATAATTAGACAAGTCCTTTGAAGAGATTGAAGATAAGATTGAAAATATCACCTTGACTAGAAAAATAACTCAATGTTGTGTCTGATTTAGAACTAACATATTTCAAACAAGTTAAAAATCTTGAACCTTGGATAAAATCAATGAAATATGAGTATAGTGTATTGGTAAATAATGGGATTTGGAATTTGGTTGATCCTACATATGCCTACAAACTTATTAGATATAAGTGGGTCTATGACAACAAATACAAGGCTAATAACTAACTTGAAAATCATAAATCAAGGATTGTTGTAAAGTAATATGCTTAAAAGGAAGGAATTGACTATAATGAAACCTTTGCACCTATAATAAAATGGACTACCATTTGAACCATGTTGGCTCTAGGAACTCATGATAGATGGAAAGTTCACCAAATAGTTGTTGAAATTACATTTATGAATGTTGACCTTAATGAAATAGTTTACATGACAAAACCAAATTTTTTTATAGTAAATGACCAAGAGTACAAGGTATGTAAATTTGAAAAATCATTATTGTTGATGTACGTATTGTGTTCACTATGTCATTAAAGAATAAGGGGAAAGTAAGAAACTCAATTTTGGGTCCTGAAAGATTTGGGGCTTGTGTTGTTAACACAATTACTATTATAAATAACACAAATAATATAGATATGGTCACTACTTAGAAGCCCACAAACAAACCCTACTATAGGGACAACATATGTTATGCAGTGTCACTTTACTAATATTTTTGAATTATTTCAATATTTGTCAATTATTGCCCAAAATATAATCAAACAAATGGATATTTATAGAAATAACTAAGATAAAGTGAATCATGGGTGGATCCAACAGTAAGTATGCTAAGGAAGAAAAGAGAATTTTCTTAAGATGATCAAAGTACCAATTCTTCTAGCTTGTATGACAACAACACATAAAACTAGCATGTACTAACTTTAGCATTGTTCTCAAACCTAAATAAATTTATTTGAATCTTCAAATAAAAATAAATTCATGTACCTAAAAGCATACTTTGCATAGAAATTTCTTAATCATAGAAAAATTCATAGCACATTATGTTGTAAATGCGAAGAAAAAAAACAAGTATAGTAATAGATTTGTCAACCTAGTGTCAAACTCAAACTAAAAGATGCATGCATGGAATGTAATTGCCAAATTATCTTGTATAAAGGAAACTATTAGTCTTCTAAAAGTGTGAGAACCAAAAATAATAGAACACACACAATAAATCACTTTAGATAAACTCTTGAATTCTTTGGATCTATTCATTAATTCTTGTAACAACTATTTTTTATTACAAATGAGGGAAACATTCCTATTTATAGGTTCAAAATTTCCTAAAAAAAGTTCAAGTGGGACCATAAAAGGTGCCCAAATACAATAAAGTTTTTAAAATTCCATTCATACAATGGAATATCTCTAATTCAAAATTACAAAACATAACTGAATATTCCTTATGGTCTTGAAGGGGACTATTGGCTAGCTTGATACCTATACTTTTTTTCCACTAATTCCTTAGTCCATACTTCTATAAATACTAGGTAATCTTGGTCAAACTGAGCAAAGTGTAATAACATGGGTCAAAATAATTTAGGTATCTCCTGAATGAGCTTCTTGTGTTTTGTAAGCATTAGCCTCAATGCTTCCTCAATTGCATCTACCTTTTTAAGTCTTTTATTGGTAAATGACACAATACTCATTAATTTTATAGAAATATTTGAGCTAGTTATGCCCTACTATAATTTGGACATAAACACTTTCATCAAGGATCTAAACTCTAGATCATCCATAAAGTTGCCATCAAGTTTGGTCACCCTAGTGACCATGGCATCCTTCAATAGCAATGCTATTTTAAATTCAGTTTTGTCTAAATATGTAGTTTCATCCTTGATATGATCTATATATCACTTAAAAATCCTCCTCATATTCATCAAGATGGTCTATGTAGGAATAATTTCCTCAAGTGGCAACACCTTGAGTTTAGGGAGCTTATTACTTCTTGCAACTCTAGACAAGTTTCCCAACATGGCATCATAAAGTGAAATATTTTGGTCAAATTTAATGACCACTTTGGATTGAAATACCCCATCTTCTTACCTCCTCTTCATAACTTCTTACAAGTTAAAGACATTAATAAAATTGTTTATTATTGAAATTATAGTGTCCTCTAGCATAGTGGGTAGTGTTTTCTCCTTCAACCTTTTCATCTCCTGCTACATCTCCTTCATCAAGGCAATTGTATACTTTTCCTAAGATTAAACTAAGGACATAGGGTCCTCTACATATTAATTTACCTCTCTGAGGCTAGCTTTCCTTTCCTCATCAAAGTGAAGAGGGGCTCTTCACTCTCATGGATCATAGTTGATCTTGATTATGGATGATCAACCTATCATTCTAACCACCCTCTTCATGGTTCTTAAGGTTACATCAAACCTCATGCCAACTTGGGATGTAGAGAGGACTACTTAATGCATCTTTTATCTGACTACATGTATGATATCCTTAACCCAATTTGGAGTAGTAGTAGGTATTGGTTGAGTGGTATGTGGTTTTAATAAAGGTGATTGTATAAAAGAAGAGGTAAAGACTATGGTAGGGATGAACAAGTTCATTGGATTTAGCTATCCAACTAAGTTGAATAAAGACTTGGTAGGGCCCATATTAAGAATAAATAAAGGAATATTTGAAGGCACACTCAATTTTGTAGCTAAGGTAATGTTGATTGGATTATGAAAGGGGAACATATTTGATATGGGCTTCAATGGTCTCATAGGCATAGGAGAACCAATAACAAGTGAGGCAGTTGTGGTGGTTGCCTGGTAGGAAGCCATGTGTGCAATAACATGATAAATGAAATAAGGAAAGTTGAACCCAAAGGAGACACTAGCTTAACTCATACTAGTGTTAGTTGAGGACTGAGTGGTGGTGGGAACTGTAGAGGTTGATGATGCTAAATCTAAAGGAGAAGTAATGGTGGGTGGTTCAAACATGGAAGAGGTAGTAAGATCAGAATTAGAAGTAGTTATAATTGGGGAAGAGGGTAATGTCAAAGTAATTACATTTGGAGCCTCAGATGTGTTGGTAGTCTCTACATTTTATTATAGAGGTGGAATTGTTCCCCTCATTATAGTCATTAGCTCATTCTTTCTCTTGTAGACCTTTTTAATATTTCTCCCTAATAGTGCATGCAGTTCCTCTATTAAGAAATCAATGCCCTATTATAATTCATTAAGGTTAATGATCTCAAGATTAGGCTAACTTAGGCTTTCTAGGGTAGCTCTTATGGTTGGGAAGGGTCATGCTAGCTACTTGATCCTCATTACTCAAAGCTTAGAGGCATGCCTTCACTAATTAAAGTGGCATGTAATGGAGTTCAAAAGGGTCCATTCCTAATTATATAAATATTATATTCTTCTTGCTCCTCTTGTCCCTCCTCATATTCTACATCAAACATGATTCCATGAGTTGGTGTAAGTTGAGGCTTTATGACATATTATTTCTTCTTTTCTTTATCTATCCTCATATCTAGCTCAATATTATTCATTTAAGCATTATTGAGGACCACTTCATCATTCATGAAATCTCTATATATCCATTCATGCACCTCTTCTTAATTCTTATATTCCATATCCACATCTTTCTTGAACTAGAACAAATACTTAGTGATGACATCGTTTGGGTCCTAAGTTTTAAGTCATCCTTAGGCTATATGTATGAGTCTATTTGCCTTAAATCCATAACAATATATTTACACTTTGTAATATTATTCCTCCCCATATTGTAAGGATTCTTATGGGGGACTATCTTCTTCCTACTCTTTAATATGCCATCAACTCCATGTATTAATTGATAGGCCATCTCTTCCTTGACCAACTTCATAGGTAAATATCTTGGAAAACTAAGGTGAGCTACCATTACCCACTTTATCCTGATGATGGTGCAATTAGGGTATACATCATAAATATCCATGTCCCTTAATATATATCTAAATTTTTAGGGAACCCTCAACATTTCACATTCAGTGATTGAATTATAGACTACTAGATAGAAATATTTTATAATTACCTTAATGTTGAATCTAAAGTGGTTAATATACATTATAGAGAAAAACTAGGGCATGACTTCATCTCATGTAGGGGAAAAAGAGTTATGACCTAGATAGGTAGTTGCATATATTGTGTCCAATAGGTATCTCATCATGAAGAATGGAGCACCATTATTTCAAGTATCATTCATTACATAAACTATATTATTACTGATCATGTCTCCAAGTGAGGTAATCTATTAATCCTATATGATTATCCATAGTAATGGGATAATTATTGTATACAAATATCTAATGTGTGTATTTACATATATTTTATTAAGGAGGGAGAGGTCAATTCTAAATCCTTTCTTGAAATAATGAATAGGTATGTTCCCTAGGTCATCTAAAAAGACAACCTCAATTGTGTCAGTCACCCATGAATCTAAGACTATCTCTAGTTTGTGTGCCTTGAATTAGTTGTCAATAAAGCTCTATTTATAGTCTAGTTATGGCAAAGGTGGGTCATAGTAATTTTAAAATTTTGGCCCTACTATGAAGGGGATCAAGATCCCTTGGTTCATTTATTTTAATAACCCATCCTCATATCTCATCCTCCTAAATATGCCATACACTAGGTTAGTACATGACATGATATCTAGCTTTATTGTAGCCTTGTGAAGAGCAGAATAATAGATTATAAGGATTTATAAAACCAATTGGATTATGTGAGGCATTATCTCAACCTCATCAACATATCTATCTACTTTAACATTGAAATAGATGCTACTATAATGCATGTCACTCATGTTTATGGCCTTGAGGATGAATTTTGTGACTTTGAAAACAACTAAATTTACATACTAGAAAAGAAAGTCATTATTACAAAATAGGTTCTTGTGCCATTTCTACAATATTTTGAGTATCAACTGATAACTTTCTATATCTCTTTGAAACTTTCTAGCTCTAGTAATGGTGGTTTGGGTGCAATCTATGAGTAACTAAGGATTTATCATACTGAGGAAGTAGATAACACAGAGAGTAGTTTAAAATACAAATGTAGGTAAACATAGTTGAGTTGGGTAGCCTTTTGAAATATTTATTTGATTAATTCACGGTTTATGGTGATCTTATTTTATGTTGTATTAATGGTGAGATTGTCAACTTTGCATTTGAAATACTTCAAACTATTGTTTTTCACATTTAATTTCATTAGAATTAAAATTTACTTATTATTTTAATTTTGATTCATCATCAATTTTAGATTTAAATATAAATACTTCCACCTTTTAACAAGTGGCATACCACCTCAAATAAATTTGGGCAGTCGTAGAGCTTGAATATGACAAAACTACTTAGTCAGCTCAAAGTATATACATGTTGAACCTTTTGATTACTCATAGGTTCTTGGGTTGTTCCTTCTAGTTTTAATTGGTCATGGGAGTACCATGTGTCTCTCTCACAAGGAATCAGGGCTTTGCCTTTTCCAAATAGATTTCTTAGAGGGCACTTGTAGCTTTGCCTTGCTATATGTCACCATCAAAATACTATCAATGATTTTCTTAATAGGTGTTACCATCAAAAGGTTTTCAAACAACTATCAATAACTTGACATTAATCACATGTCTCAAATGGAGACATGTGTCTCTCTCATAGGTGATATTAGGGATATATAATGAAAGTAGTGTAGGAATGATGTGGTATTATGTTGTGAGTCCAAGGTAGACACACATCACTTTCAGAGGGGATTTGGTTGCTCTCATGATGTAGCTTCATGGGAATGATGCATGGAATTATTATGTGGGTCCAAGGTGGACACACATCACTCTTGAGGGATTTTGTTCTTTCTTATTCCAAGTTTCACTCTCAAAAGGATCCCCAAACAACTATACATTATTAAATTTGGATTGGATGGATCAAATGCAATCATGTGTCTACCTTATAATATTTTATGAGATATAGATGGATTCAATGTGGTATAGACACATGGCGATCTTAGATGAACTTGAAAGGGGCATGCATCACCTCAAAATAATGGTCAAATTTTTTTGGTCATACTTTAGACACATGAAAACATCCCATAGCTTAAATATTGTGATGGGATGTGTGGTGGATACATGGTGGATCAAATTTAATGGGATTGTTAGTGGGGGTTAAGATCTTGGCATCTATCCTCTAGATTTGAATTCCAATGGCTTGTTCCTTTGTGAGCTTTTCATATGGCACCATGTGGCTCACAAAATTAGTATATTTACTCCAAGTGTCTTACATGGGGTGTGATAAATCTCTAAGGCATTATGATGTCTAGTGAGGTTGACACCTATTCCTTTGAATATCCAGTCTTAAATTTGATGTTCTATAAGGCATCATAAATCACTACTTGAATTTTGACATCCTACAAGGTCAAGTAAAAAGTTAAGATAGACTCAAAAGATGTCAAATGCCCATCTTAGGGAAACTAAAATAAGTTTAAAGCAAAAATATATAAGTAAATGCTTTGAAATAAATATATGGTTAGTCTAATAAGATAAGTGAATCCTGTTGCATTCATGCCAATTAGAGAACAAGGTAAAAAATCCTTAGTGAAGACCTATATACATACTTTTAAGTGTTAGTGGTTAATGATTAACTATTGAGTGAAAACTTGAAGGAATTTTAATAACTCAAATATTTCTAAGTATTAATCTCTATTGGAAGATTAATAATTAACTAGGAACTATAGATTCACAAGAATTGGTAAATTAAATCAAATTAATATGTATTCAGATGGTTTATCAAGCTTGACATCTTAGGCATTAAGAAACTTAAAGAAAAGAGGGTCCCCATTCTAGTAATAAGGGGTAGTTGATCATCAACTATTATATGGTTTAACAAGACCCTCAAGCATGGTATGATAAGCTAGATAAACACCTCATGAACATGAACTTCAAAGATTATGAGTTTGAATATGAACTCTTTTCATCATTTTCTTAAAAATAGTTCTATTTATGGTGGTGTATGTTGATAGTTTGTTCATCAAAGGTAAAAAATAATGTTACACTACAAAATTCAAATTAAAGATGATGAAAATCTTTGAAATGATTGACTTGGGTTGTCTTCATTACTATTTATTTATTGTAGTAATTTAGAAACCAAATTATATCTTCATCACACACTATAATTAAATTGATGAAATTATAATCAAGTTAAAAATGGAATATTGTAATCCTCTCAACATGTCTATGGAATAAAATCTAAAATTGACATCAGAGGATACAACAAATTTGGTCAATGCTACTAAATATAGATAACTCATTGGAAGTATGATTTATGTGACCATAAGAAGGCTATATATATCCTTTATTTTTGGTGTTATTTCAAGATTCATGTAACAACCCATAGATAATCATTAGATAAAAATAAAAATAAGCCTTATATATCACAAAGGAATACATAATATTGGGCTCAAATACTCTAGGACAAGGAACTTAAAACTAGTTGGATATTTAGATTTTGACTATCATAGGGATCATGAAGATGGGAAATCCACCATGGGTTCATTGATGAACTTGGGAGAAATAATTTTCAATTAGAAATCCAAGAATCAATCAGTACCAACAATTTATATAATAAAATTATATTTTATAGTTGCTTTAGAGGTAACCATAAAGAGTTTTTAGATCAGAAGGGGTTTTTAATTCATAAGAACAATAGGTTTCATCAACACTTCTCATTATTGACAAAACTTCTAAAATTTAATGGAAATTAATCCAATATTCCATGACTGAACCAAGCATTCAATTTCAAGTTCCATTTTATTTAGAACTATGTGAAAGATAGCAATGCCAAGTTACAACATTGACTTACAATAGAGCAACCAATAAATATCTTGATAAAAGTTTTTGGACTAGAAAAATTTGAAAATTTTAGAGGAATTCTCAATTTGACAATGATTCCTAAAAATTAACGGGGATGTAACAATATTGTACATATTTGTTATTAATCCTAGTTGTCTTATGTTATTTTTATCTTATTCAATAATTTGATTTCCATTCCCATAGGAATAAGAAGAGTCTTTTTGGGAATGTGAAGTGAACATCCATCTTGGCTTATTTATTATAAAATATTTCTCCATTTTAGTTGGAAATTTGAAATACAAATTTTGGCTTTTTCCAAACTTGATTATTCATTTTCATTCCAAATTTACATTTGGCTTAACATTGATATGACACGTGGAAGTACCTATAAAAATAATCCATAATTTTTAAACATAAACCAAATAGATAAAAAATGCAAAGGGAGGAATTAGGAAATGGGAATAGCTAAGCTATCCTAAAAATACCCATGTAATCTAAGTTCCACCTACATACCCCAAAAGGGTCTTAGGTTGATGTAGTTTTCCTTCCCATAGTGATTGTGTGAATCTTCATTTGTTATATATGGATGAGACTAGTAAATTAAATTGAATGCTTGAAAATAAATGCCCTTGACCTAAAATAAAATATGTCTAGACTTGTCCTATGACCATTAAGGTAAATTATAACTAAAATTTGAATGGATTGACTCCTTTTTGCTCAATGTGTAGTATAGATTACAAGTGATTTCTAAATATGTATTAGACTAACTTGAGGTACTTATATAATGGTAACTTTATAATATTTCCATTAATTCACCTTGATAAAAGTGCATGAGTACTAATATCATATGTCTCAAATTCGAAAAGTTGCCATTAAAATGTGGGAGACAAGGATACACTAGTGGACAAGGATGGGTTATGACCCTATCCAACCTAGTAAGATCTTATCCTAGAAGAATGGAGACTCTTAGAACTTGGTTGAATTGAATCTATAAGTAGAATAAGGATGTATGAGTGATGTTTTAAATTATTAAAATATAGTAATTATAATAGTGAAGGATATCATAGATATTTAAAGTTAACATAATGGTGATTAAAATAAGGTAAGGATATTAATATTAAACATTATCAAGCACTTAATGATTAAATTTTAGTGCCTACACAAAACTATTGAAATTGAGTCAATTCCAAGTATATCACTTAATGAAGAGATAATAAAAGAGTAACTACATATATTTTAAGAATAGAAAGAGAAGATAATAGATCTTCCTTTGTTGGTGAATACATAAGTTATTGATTGGATATTTATGGAGGATGATGATGAGATCAATATTAATGTAAACATATATGAATATATTTCTCATTTTAAATTTAGACCTAGGCCTAAGAGAGTATTAAAATAATTTAAACATGGTTATCACTAATAAACTACAAAATTCCCTTCAATCATAACTAAAATTAGATAAATGGAATTCACCCCTTCTAGACAACCATGAGGATATAAATTTAAATGCTTTTTGAAATGTTAACTCACGATAGGTATCTCTAACTATAAGTGCTCCCTTGAGATTTTTTTAAAACATATATTATTAATTAATCATAAGAGACATTGCATATTATATGATGTATGCATAATTAATATCCAATTTACATGATAAATTTAGTTAACAATGTGGAATTCATATATACAACACCTTCCACAACATTGCAAGTAACTAGTGTAAAAGACTAACCAAATATTATATTACAAGATAATTATTTTATTGCTTTACCTTCCACCAAACATCGCTCTATGATTCAATTATCACATCAATAAGGTAATTCATTTTATGGTGAACATAATAAATAGACTTGTATCATATAGTTACGCAACATTACAACACAAGATTAAGAATTTTAATAATGAAGGTGTAATAATAATAATATAGGCACATAAAATCCTATCTAATATGGATTCACCAATGTTAGCATCCAACAAGACCCAATATAAAAATGAATCACATAAAGTGTAAATGCATCCACAAAAGGACCTACTAACTATTCATGTTTTCATTGAGGGTGATTATCAAAAATAGGTTCAAGTTAATGAAGAAGAAGGGGCCATTACATAGGACATTTTATTTATTCAACATTTAAGACACATGATAGATTAAATACAATACATTATACATAAAGATACAATAATTGGATATATTATATTACCTATTAGTTATGGAACAAACATTTTGGACATGTTAATATTTATCATATTCACCATGGAAAAATTGCATGCTAGACTTTGACAATAGTGGTTATAATAATTATATGCTATCGTTGTCACTACAAATTAGTGTACTTTATTATTTTTGAAAATAATAAAATAAAAATACAAAATTATGGATTGAATAATCCTCAAAATATCAAATATTCAAGAATGAATGAAGTGGAATCATTCAATAAAAGCACACTCATCCATTCATATAGTGTTGAAAGAAATAACATGGATACACATGGATAAATTTTGAAGGCAAATGGAAAATTTATAGACATAATGATGTATGATGAATCTAATGATGAGGAAATGTGGACACTACATATGATTCTATATCTGGAGATAAACACTTTATTACTAGATCTTAGGTCTACATTCATGCATCCTTTAGATATAATATTAAGTCTATAAAAACTCAAATTATAAAAAATCAAAAAATTATAAACTTCTAAAAAATTCAAAACTAGGACCTTTGCATGACATGTTTTGTTACACATGATTGATTGAAGTTATTTATAATATATATTATGAATTACATATAATTTTTTTTATGCATATGATTTTCATGGTACACATGAGTGGGATGCATGACATACAAGTTACACATGATCATGACATATGAATACATGGAATTCATTACACTAGGGTTTCCTTTCTAGATTATGGACATGACTACACTAGGGGAATCTTGGTATCATTTTTAGGTTATA